>LNAC01001459.1:75893-175914 GCA_002007465.1 Ailurus styani
GACCCGGAGGAGCCGAGAGACTGGGGCCTCAGTCCCCAGCGCGCCTCAGAGAAAAGCAGTCCCTCCCGTCTCCTGGTCTCCGGCCGCGCTCCGAGCTCACCCGGCCTGTTACTGAGCGTCTCTGTCTCTGGCGCGACCCCGTTTAGAATCTCCGAACCCGGCGGATTCCTGCAGCCGCGCCCGCGCCACTCCTCCCGGAGGAGGAAGGAGGGGGTCTCTCCGGGTCTGCCGCCCGTGGGGTCCCTGCTCACAGAGCCGCGGCCCGGCTGCACTTCAGATCACAGCCCAAGGTAACCCCGAGGAGAGACACCTCAGCTCAGCTCCGTCTCTCCCGCCGGCTTCTCTCTGAGACCTGGGAGCTCGGTTGCGCTCAGACACCCCTGGGCTTTTTGTGTCCCCGCGGGTCCTGAGACCACACTGTCCCTGCAGGGGCTTCTCCCCCCGCTTGGTCTCTGGGGCGACATCCCTCAGCGGAGCCGACTTCTAACAGTTCCGAGTCTGTGCTCCGCTGCTCGCTCCCTTGCCGGCAGCCGGCCCCTCCCCCCGGGGTCTATCTTCCCGTCGCCGCAGATTCACTTCTCCGCACGTCCTACCTTCCAGAAGGCGGTCTATTTTCTGTTCCTAGAATTGCTGCTCCTCTTCTCTTCGATCTCTGGTGGAATTTGTAGGTGTTCAGAATAGTTTGATAGCTCTCTGGGTGAATTCCTGGGACCTGATGATAATCGGTCTCCTACTCCTCCGCCATCTTGCCGCTCCCCCCACTGCCAGACTTTCTACCATTGCCCACTCCCAGCCTCACCTGTGACTTCCAACAATTTGGGTCAAGTTGTATGTATAACTTGGGCATATCACAAAACCTTCATTGTGTATTATACTCTTTATAAAGTATCATCTTTAATTATTTTGCAGAATTTAATGTCATCTGATATTAATATTATAACCCTTCTTTCTTTTATATGTATTTTCATAGAATATCTTTGTTCATCCTTTTATTTTCAAATATTCTGAGTAATTTTAATTTAGAGTTTTCTCTATGTACAGAATGTACAATATAGAATGTTCTTTGTTTTATAATTCAACCAGAGTCTTTTTATAAATACACATTTTAGCATATTTACATCTAAGAATATAATAGGTACATTTTAGTTCTACCATTTTTTATGACTTCTTTCTTCTTTTCAGCCCTTTAAATATAATTTTTCACTATATGTTTTGTGTTTGTTGGTTTGTGTTGGTATATGTATCCTGACAATTTGGGAAGTTTGTATTTTGCTTCTGCCATTAGTTTTATTATGAAATATACTCTATCTTCTGTTTGTTTTAGATAGTGTCTAGCTGCTATCCAGAAATAGAATATCTGAACTTCTTTCTCTCTTCCCTCTTTGCCAGCAACCGAAATAGATATCCAAAGGAAGTAAGTTCCAGGTAGCAGACGAGCAAGTGAGAAGGCCTGGGGTAAATTATGCTAAGTGGTTTTGTTTATGTACTTGAAGAATAGCAGGTAGGCCCCTGGCACTGGAGGGAGTGGGAGGTGAGGAAGTCAGAGAAGTCACTGGGGCTGTGTATCTGTCTTTACTCTGAGTAGCTCAAATGCTACCAGAGAGTTTTTGAGCAAGATGCTGACATTGATTTACTTTTGTAATCCATACTTTTGTTTGGAGATGAACTGTAGGGACTCTAGGCCCAGGGGCAAGGAAAGCTTTTGGGAGGCTACTGCAATAATCCAGATGAGAGAAATGAAGGCAGCTTTGGGTAGGATGGAGCAGTAGAGAAGGCGTCAAACTCAGGATATGTTCTAAAGGTAGAATGGATCAGATTAGCTGATGGGTTGGGTATAGAATGTGAGAGAAAGAGGAAGGGTCATGGTGAGGACTTGACCTAAGTGTTACTGAGATGCTTTCCAGAATACTATTGTGGGGTGGAGGGTAGCAAAACCTAGTAAACCCCATGTTAGCAACCTTAGATTGTCCAAGCTATTATTAAACTACAATTACATTCATAGCAGCAATGTCCACAATCGCCAAACTGTGGAAGGAGTGAAGATGCCCTTCAACAGATGAATGGATAAAGAAGATGTGATCTGTACATACAATGGATTATTATGCAGCCATCAGAAAGGATGAATACCCAACTTTTGTATCAACATGGACAGGTCTGGAGGAGATTATGTGGAGTGAAATAAGTCAAGCAGAGAAAGTCAATTATCATATGGTTTCACTTGTGGAACAAAAGGAATAAAATGAAGGAATTTAGGAGAAGGAAAGGAAAAGTAAATTGGGGCAAATCAGAGGGAGAGACGAAAGATGAGAGACTGTGGACTCTGAAAAACAAACTGAGGGTTATGGAGAGGAGGGGGGTGGGGGGATGGGTAAGCCTGGTGGTCAGTATTAAGGAGGGCATGTATTGCATGGAGTACTGGGTGTGGTGCATAAACACTGAATCTCAGATCACTGAAAAAATGAAAAATAAATTAAAAAATTTAAAATCTTCAATTACAATAATAATTGAAATGGTGTGATAAAGGAGCATAAATTTAGACTAAAAAAATCTATGAAAAAAATAGAAGTTTAGGAAGGACTTTAATTCCAATTAGGATTTAAAATAAAACTGACATTTTTCATCATACAAAAAGGTATAAATAATTCAAAGAATTGTGCTGAAACAACTAATAGCCAGCTGGAAGAAAGAATGTTAGATACCTGCTGCTACCTGATATCTGACAATAATTGATGATTGTCCCCCCCAAATGTAAAGACTTAGGGAGATTATAAGGTTTTGAAAGAAAGAAGAGGGCGCCTGGGTGGCTCAGTGGGTTAAAGCCTCTGCCTTCAGCTCAGGTCATGATCTCAGGGTCCTGGGATTGAGGCCCGCATCGGGGGTCTCTGCTCAGCAGGGAGCCTGCTTCTTCCTCTCTCTCTGCCTACTTGTAATCTCTCACTCTCTGTCATATAAATAAATAAAATCTTAAAAAAAAGAGAAAGAAGAAAAATTTTTAACTCTTGAAGTAGGAAAAACTTTTATAACATAAAACACAGAAGGCATAACTTTTGAGTTCCTTTATACAAACCAAAAAAAAAAAAAATTCTGCATGACACCCAATAAATAAAATCAAAAGAAACAAGAAACTGGTGGAAGGGAACTATACTTGCAAGAATCATAGACATATATGCTGTTATTTGTCAAAGTTCTGTATTAATAAAAACGTTTTGCTTTTAAAATCTCATAATAAAAATATTAAGAAGAAAAATAGAATTCTACAGAGATTCAGGAATTAGGCTAACCATGAACATGGGGAAAGGGGTACGGCCTTGAAAACAAGAGGACGCATTAAATATCTGACTAGGGGCTAAACACACACACCCCCATCACCACCAAATTCCCTGTCAGGTCCACAGAGGCAGTTAACTGCCCCTTTGCCCCACTCTTTGAAAGATGACTTGATCCTCACTCTGGAGAAAGGCTGTCATGGGTGGCACTGAACTTCAAGACTCTAGAATTGGCGAGGGCCTTGATTAAAAACAGGAAGGCTAAGTTAAAAATTTGTAGAGCAAGACCTGCAGCCCCTCTTCCTAATGGGCTGCTTATCACTTCTCTCTACATCTCTTCTCACCTTATTTAGTTCAGGCTACTGTCACAAGAATAAACATTAGCTGGGTGGCTTAAACAAACATTTATTTTTCACACTTCTGGAGGCTGAGAAGTCCAAGATCAAACTGCTCAACAGATCCTGTGTCTTGTAAGAACCACATCCTGGTTTGCAGATGGACATCTTCTCATGCTATCCTTACATGGCAGAGGTTTAACTCTCTTCTGCTACTTATACAGACATTAATCGCATCATGTGGGTCTCCATCTTCAATCTTCATGGATGATTTACCACCCAAAGCCCCCACTTTCAAGGACCATCACATTAGAGCTTCCACATAGGAATTTAGGAGGAAACACAAATATTCTGTTCATAGCATCACCCCAGCCTGATAGAATAGCCAAGGGAAAATATTGACATTTGTAACTTAAATAGATAGCCTGAAAGTAATATCATTTGGTCAGCAAGTCCTACTTATTCACGCAGAGACTGAAACCAGCTTTGTAAGTGCCTCCTCTTAAAAGTGAACTGATAGGCAATGATAACCAGGCCTGTGAGGTAAACCTCTAATATGGAAAACAGAAGGAAATAAATAATAGAGAATTTGGAAATTAAGAGGTGCATTATAAACTCCAAAACAAGTAAATGTGACACAAGAAAAGAAAAAGTCTTGTGTAGTTGTGCTGTGAATAATATTTATCTGTTATGATAATTAAACCATTAGTTTTGATTTTATCAAAACTGGATAGATAGACAAGGACAGCTGTTTTCTCTTCAGGCCCTTGTTGTACTACTTGGCTATTAAAACTATGTCCACATGAGTCTCTGAAAGTCCTAATCAATTTAAGAGGTGATGGGAGGAAGAGGGAGAATAAGATACTTAAATAAGAGACAAAGTGATTGAAAAGAACAAACACAATTCTTAGTGGTCTATTTGTTACTTGGTAATTTGCAGAGTCTTAACTATGACCTTGTAATCAGTCTTGACTTTGGGATACACTTTAATGTATACTTTGACTTTGCGGGTGCCTGGGTGGCTCAGTTGTTAAGCATCTGTCTTAGGCTCAGGTCATGATCCCAGGGTCCTGGAATGGAGCCCCGCATTGAGTCCTACGTTGAGCCCTGCATCAGGCTCTCTGCTTGGCAGGAAGCCTGCTTCTCTTTCTCTCTCCCACTCCCCCTGCTTGTGTTCCCTTTCTTGTCTCTCTCTCTGTCAAATAAATAAATAAATAAATCTTTAATATATATATATATGTATATATATATACACACACACACTTCGGTGCCCTAAAGATTGTCAACATGAAAATCTTGAAATAATTAGAACATATAAGATCATACGGAGTTGTTGACTACAAGATCATGACACCAAAACCAATCATATTCTTATAAACTAGCAACAAATAATTACAGAAATGCCAAGAAATTAATTTAACAAAAAATGCAAAAATCTTTATGGGAAAAAGTAAACTCAGTAAAGAAACATTTAAGAAGACCTAAGTAAATGAAGACTATAGCATGATCAAGAATGGTAAGAATCACCATCACAATGAGACCGATTTCTTCCCCAAATTAATCTTTACATTAATGCAACTACAACTGAAATCCCTACAGGGTCTTCCATGGACTTTGATGGGCTGATCTGAAAATTCATATGAATAGGCAATTTAGTTTTCAAGGCAAATAAAAAAAAAGGGCACTTGTCCTACAGGAAAGGAAAACTCATTATAAAGCTAGAGTAATTGAAATAATCTGGTTTGGTATGAGACAAAAATACCAGTGAAAAGGAACAGAAAGCCCATACCAGACTTACTTATACATGAACAGTAGCAGAGCAATTGTCTAACCATCAGAGAAAGATAAAATTAGATTATCGTATCCTTCTGTTGCAGGTAAATTGAAGAACTAAATATAAAGTGCAAATTATAAAATGTTTAGAAAAAAATAGCACATGATTTTAATGACATTGAGATAGGAGAGATTTCTTAAACAAGACCCTAGAAGTATGAACCCTGAAGGGGGAGATCTGATTATATAGACCACATAAATATTTGATTACACAGACATTTAAAACTTCCATTTGACTAAAAACAACCCATCTAGTACCCAGAATATATAAAGAACTTCTAAAACCTCATAAAGAAAAAAAAAAAGAAAAATTGACAAAGGATGTAAAAAGGCAATTCATAGACAAAGACACCCAAATGATCAGTAATCAACTAAAAGATGTCAATCTCTGGAGTAACCAGAGAAATTCAGATTTTAAAATAATAACAACTTGTCATTCATCTAATTATAATAAAGACTGGCAATACTAAATGTTGGGAGAGAATGAGGGAATGAAATTTGGCATAAGAGTTTAGAGAGCAATTTGGCAATATTGAGTGAAGTTAAAGATGTGTATACTGTATGACCCAACTATTTCACTTTTAGAATTTAACCTAAAAAAACTGCTTAATTGTAAGATCCAAAAAGCAATAGCTATTAGGGACACATTATTAGTAATATAAAAAAATTGAAACAATCTAAATGTCCACTGATGTGAGCTAACAGGTAAGTTGTGGTATATTTACACATAACATATAGTAATTAAAATTATTTAAACTGTATATGCATCAAAATAAATAAAACTCAAAAACATCTTTCTTCAGGAAAGAAAGGAAATTATAGATTGACGAAGTGTGATACCATTCACGTACTATTTTAAGACACAAACAAGTATGATATACAAACCAATATTATATATAACTAATATTTTAATATCTCTATAGCTGTATATATAATACTATATATATATAGCTATGTATGCATAAATGTGTGACCAAACTGTAAAAACATGCAACGGCGTCACACAAAACTTCAAAATAGGAGCCACTTCTCCAGAAAGAAGTAGCAAATGAAATGCCTAACTTTATTTTTTTTAATTTTATTTATTTAAGATTTATTTATTTATTTATTTATTTATTTGACAGAGAGAGACATAGCGAGAGAGGGAACACAAGTTGGGGGAAGGGGGAGTGGGAGAGAGAGAAGCCGGCCTCCTGCTGAGCAGGGAGCCCAATGATGCGATGCGGGGGCTCCATCCCAGGACCCTGGGATCATGACCTGAGCTGAAGGCAGACGCCCAATGACTGAGCCACCCAGACACCCTTAACTTTATCTTTAATCATAAATATTTCAAAATATAAATATTCATTACATCTGGGTGGTGGGAATAGGAGTTGGGGGTCTTTACATAATTTTGAAACTATTTATCTGTGTAAGGTATGCCGTAATTTAAAGAAAGAGAAACAGACAAGTCTAATTTAGTACCAAAGACTTAGTCATCAACGGGAAGGAATAACTTTAAGTAACACATGATTTTTCTACTCATACTCTTCATTGAGCCAAGTCTCCACTCTCCCCATGTGCTCACTCTCGAAGTTTGCTTGAAAAAATTGAGGGTGAGGAGAGGAAAGGAAATGCTTCAAATGTAAACTGAAAATATATTTTCCTTAAAATTCTAGAAGACACAGTGGTACAAGGCAAGGTAGGGCAAACTTTTCTCACACATTTCCTTTTTGAATCCTGGTATGTCCTAGAGCTGTGAAAACAGAGAGAAGCCTTGGTAATGTAATTAAAAGCCAAGGAGATAGACAGGAAGCTAATTTTTTTTAAAGAATATAGTTGATATACAATGTTACATTAGTTTCAGGTATAAAACATAGTGATTCCACAATGCTATACTATGCCTTTTATGCTATGCTCACCACAAATGTAGCTACTATTTGTCACCATATAACTTGACAGGAGGTTAATTTTAACTGTGCAAAACATTAACTTTCTTTTAGGTACTCCACCATAAGACGAGAGTACAGAGTGGGCCTTCCTCTTGTCCTGCCTTCAGAATCTGAAAATCCCTGGTCAACTGATAATCCCAGCAATAAAAGCAATTTAAGCCCTGGGAATGAGGGATTTAAAAGGATGGAAAAGTTGAAGAGAAGGAAAGAGAGTGAGCCAAGTTTGTGGGCAATTGTGGAGATACTGGTCATGCAGAATGCCACTAAATTTGGGAACTAAGATGGTTGTCTGAGCTGTTTGGAAAAGATAAGGAGGCATAATCCACAGTCTCTTGCACAATATGACATTAGGACACAGGGCTGCAGAGAGCACAGTGCAGCTTAAGTGCTATAGAGATCCTGGGTATGAATGGTTCTTCTTTTGGGAAGTCTTGTGAAAGCAGCAGTAGCAGGGCTCACTGCACATAACAAGTGCCCTGTGGAAGCAACTCTCCTATGGGCACTGAATGCAGCAGCAGCATGGGACCAAGCCCATCAACAACACTGGAGTCAGGTACACACACAGTACACATACTAATGGAGGGTTTCAAAAGGAGGAGTACAGAGTAGCCTTTGGAATTTTATGATCTGGAGATGAATGACTTCCATGCTCTTATCTATGGTGAGTCCATGCTCCTAAAAGAGTACTGGTTGTTTTCCTTTGTTATATATGGTGTGTCTTTGCTTCTGGAGTTTGTAAATCTTGGATGGTCCTTGTGAGATTTTGATATGAGGTGGGGAGACTGTGAAAGACTGATCAAAATTCATCACATAACAATTTCCTTTAAAATGTGTGTGTGTGTTGTTGTTGTTGTTTGAAAGGAAAAGTAGTAGTAACATTTAAGTACTTCTTAAAGAGAATTACCAAAAAGAAATACCAAAAGAGAAAAGAAGACTGAAGAAGGAAATTTGACCCAATGAACCTCCTTATACCAGTAGTAAGAAACTGAGGAGGCTCCAGGGTGGACACTGGTAGGGCTGATGTTCAGCCTGGGAAACATCAGGGTGGCCATTCCAGATGTTAAATTATTGAAATTCCTCTGAACCAGTTGAGTGACCATTGCCCAGAGATGACCCCATTCAAGTGCTGTCCCAGCTTTCCTGGGTCTTCTCCCCAACTTTGCTCTCCCACCCAGTTCCCTATGATCCAATAACTAAAGGCCTCCACAATCCTGTTCCAGTATTACAGTCCAAAAGAATGACCATAAAAAGGTCTCTACTACTTCTACTTTAGCTTTTGCATTTTTTTCACAAAGCTTGTTACACCTTCTCCTACTGGATAAATTCCTTTTTTTCTCCTCCCTTTCTACTACCCATGTCTAGCTAGCACTTACTTTTTTCTCTATGCTTATCTCCACCAAGCCCATTTTCTCAAGAGAGCCTTTGTAAGACTAAGAGCTAGGAACTGCTGATGCCAGCTCTTCCATGAAAGAAATGCCCAGCATATAGGCTTCATCCATTTTCTAGGTGGCCTTAGATCAGCTTATTCAGGGCGTGAGAATGATTGAGTAAAGAAGGGAAGGTGAAGTTTCTCCAAAAATACATTTCTCTTAACCTTCTTATTTCCTTTCCCCTCATTTCTGACTTATTTTCTTTACCAGGCAATTTATTCCTTGCTTTCTCTCCACTAGTCAGGAACAGGGACTGTCAGGACCTGGTGTGTAGACTTGGACATACTGGAGCACCTGGCCTTTAAATTGGCCTTTCATCTCCTGGTGTGCACCTTTTGGGAGCAGGAATATAGCCGATTTGTGTTCCTTTTTCCCTTATCTTTTTCAAAAGTGTGAGGAATATTTTTTCTCCCTAAATTATGCAGCTACAATTTTCCTCTACAAAATATATTCTCATTTCTAGAACAGGTGAAATTTTTCAATGTGTTTGTCTACAATAGACACTAGGATATTCTTTGAGTGGTTCCATCAGAGCCTGCTAAAATGGGGTCAATTCTCTAAAGTATAACAAAGGTCAAATAAAAGCAAAATCAAAATTTCCCATTATTTCAATATGTTGGTGAAATTATTAAAATTTTCTCCTTTCTCAAATAAATATCTAAGTAAATTTTCTTATAAGAACTAACCAGGAATGTAAATTTTTGAAAATATTTTTCCCAGGTGACATAAGAGAGAATGGCTACTTTAGAACCAGGACCATTTTCAATAATTACACTATTTAACATCAGCTGGCATTTCTAGAGAGATTAGCCACTGATCCTGCTGCTATTCAGTTGAGAGCACAGTGTTCAGAGTTGCCTGTAGAAGCTGAGGCTTAATTATAAAAAAAATCCTGAAATTTATAGCTTCCCATCTGGTTCATGACTTTTGTATACATTTCACTGGAAGCAAAGCTCAGAGAAGTTAAATACTTTGTCCACATTCACATAATCAGACAGGTCAGGATTCAAACCCAAGTCTCTCTAACTCTAAAAATCCAAGCAATTGCACACAATTCCATTTTTTGCTCAATCCCAGAAAAAGATGAATGCTAAATTTATGACTTGCTATATTTCAAGGGGAGAGAGAACATTCTGGACAAAGTCTGGCAGAAAACTCTGGCTTAGTTCCTCTCTACAACAGAGGGAAGAGAAAGAAAAGAAGATACTTCAAAATAAAGAAGTTAAAAGAGGAGGAAAAAGCAAATACAAAGAGAAAATGCATAAGAGGAGCATATTTGTTGTCTGATGCTGCGTAAATATATTACCAGAAATTTAACTGCTTAAAACAACACAGGTGGGAGAGGAGGAGCAAGATGGTGGAAGAGTATGAGAATGATTGTCATCAGGTCTGAGAAATTCACCCAGAAAGCTATCAAACCATTCTGAACACCTACAAATTCTACAAGAGATCAAAGAGAAGAAGAGCATCAATTCTAGGAACAGAAAATCGATCACTTTTCGGGAGATAGGACGTGCAGAGAAGTGAATCTGAAGTGATGGGTAGATAGACCCCGGGGGGGAGGGGCCAGCTCCTGGCAAGTGAGAGAGCAGCGGAGCACAAACTCGGAACTTTTAGAAGTTGACTCCACTGAGGGATGTCACCCCAGAGGCTAAATGGGGGGTGAAGGCCTCATGGGGACAGTGTGGTAGCAGGAACCATGGGGACACAAAAAGATGAGGGGTGTCTGAGCATGACAGAGCATGAGGTGTCAGAGAGGAGAAGCCAACTGGAGAGACAGAGCCAAGCTGAGGAGGTGTCTCTCAGCTTGGTGTTACCTTGGGCCATGATCCAAAGCACAGTCAGACTACTGCTCTTTGAGTGGGGACCATGTGGGTGGCAGATCTGGAGAGACCCACTCCTTTCTCCTCTGGGAGGAGCGGCACAGGAGTGGCTGCAGGAATCTGCTGGGTTTGGAGATTCCAAATGGGGCTGTGGGCCAGAGATAGAAATGCTTGGTCACAGGCTGGGTGACCTTGGAGTGCAGAAGGAGACCAGGGAAATGGGAGGAACTGACTGCTTTTCTCTGAGGACACACTGAGGAGTGAGGCCCCGAGCTCTCGGCTCCTCCTGGTCAGAGAATGGGAGGATGCCATTTTCATTCCTGTCTTCCAAAGCTGTACAGAAAGCGTTCAGGGAACAAAAGCTCCCAAGAGTGAACTGAGCTGATTACTTAGCCTGGCCCCTGGCGAGGGCAGTGCAATTCTGCCTCGGGCAAAGACACTTGCGAATCACAGCAACAGGCCCCTCCCCACAGAAGATCAGCAAGAACATACAGCCAAGAACAAATTCACAGATCGCTGAGAATTGCGAAACTCCAGAGCTAGGGGAAAGCAACACAGAGAATTCATGACTTTTTCTGCATGATACTTTAATCGCTCAAAGCTAAATTCTTTGAATTTTATTTTTTTTCTTACTCTTCTTTTAAATTTTTTCCTCTTTCCTATTTTAATGTTTTTTAACTATTATATCTTATCAACATTTTTTAATCTTTTAAAATTTTCATTGTTATACTCACATTTTATCATTGTATTTAACCTTATTTTTTTGTATACATATAGGGTCTGTTCAATACACCAGTCTAATAGATAGAGATAAAGTCAGAGACAGAGATAGATATAGAAACAGAAATAGATAATATAGCTATAGATATGGATATAAATATAGGGTTTTTAAAAAAAATTTTGTTTTTGTTTGTTTGTTTTGTTTTTTGTTTTTTTTCCCCCTCTTACTTCTCCCCCCAGTTTCAAGTCTCTTCTGATTATGTTACTGTATATTTTTCTGGGGTCATCGCTATGCTTTAGTATTTTGTTCTGTCATCCATCCATTCTTATCTGCATAAAATGATAAGGGAGAAAAAATCAACACACACAAAAAAGAACGAGAGGCAGTAACGATGGCTAGGGATATAATCAATGCATACATTAGTAATATGACAGAAGTAGAGGTCAGAATGATGATTATCAAGGTGCTTGCTGGCCTCAAAAAAAGCATGGAAGATAATAGAGGATCCCTCTCTAGAGAAATAAAAACCCTTTCTGGAGAAATAAAAGAACTATAATCTAACCAAGCCGAAATCAAAAAAGGTATTAATGAGGTGCAATAAAAAATGGAGACTCTTACTGCTAGGATAAATGAGGCAGCAGACAGAATTGGTGATTTAGAAGACAAAATGACAGAGAATAAAAAAGCAGAGAAAAAGAGAGAAAAACAACTACTAGACCATGAGGGATAAGTGATACCATAAGACGAAACAATATCAGATTAATTGGGATCCCAGAAGAAGAAGACAGAGAGAGAGGGGTGGAAGGTATATATTGGAGCAAATTATACTACAGGATTTCCCTAATGTGGCGAAGGGAACAAGCGTCAGAACCAGGTAGGCACAGAGAACCCCCCTCAAAATCAATAAAAATAGGTCCACACCCCGTCATCTAATAGTTAAACTTACAAGTCTTAGTGACAAAGAGAAAATCCTGAAAGCAGCTCGGGACAAGAGGTCTATAACATACAATGGTAGAAATATTAGACTGACAGAAGACCTATCCACAGAGACCTGGCAGGCCAGAAAGAACTGGCATGATATTTTCAGAGCACTAAACGAGAAAAACATGCGGCCAAGAATACTATATCCAGCTAGGCTGTCATTGAAAATAGAAGGAGAGAGAAAAATCTTCCAAGACAAACAAAAACTAAAGGAATTTGCAAACACCAAGCCATCCCTACAGGAAATATTGAAAGGGGTTCTCTAAGCAAAGAGAGTCTAAAAGAAACAGAACAGAAAGGAAGAGACACAATATACCACAACAGTCACCTTACAGGCAATACAATGACTCTAAATTAATATCTCTCAATCGTTACCTGAATGTAATTGGACTAAATGCTCCAAATAAAAGACACAAGGTATCAGAATGGATTAAAAAAAACACAAGACCTATTGATATGCTGTCTACAAGAAACTCATCTTACACACAAAGACACCTACAGATTTAAAGTGAGGGGTTGGAAAACAATTTACCATGCCAATGGATATCAAAAGAAAGCTGGAGTGGCAATCCTTATGTCAGATAAATTAGATTTTAAGCCAAAGACTACAATAAGAGATGAGGAAGGACACTATATCATACTAAAAGGATCTGTCCAAAAGAAGATCTAACAATCATAAATATCTCTGCTCCTAACATGGGAGCAGCCAATTATACAAACCAATTAATAACAAAATCAAAGAAACACATTGACAATAATACCATAATAGTAGGGGACTTTAACACCCCCCTTATTGAAATGGACAGATCCTTGAAGCACAACATCAACAAGGAAATAAATGCTTTAAATGACACCCTGGACCAGTTGGACATCAAAGATGTATTCAGAACATTCCATCCCAAAACAACAAAATACACCTTCTTCTCTAGTGCACATGGAACATTCTCCAGAAAAAGACCACATTCTGGGTCACAAATCAGGTCTCAACCAGCACCAAAAGATCAGGTTCATTCCGTGCATATTTTCAGACCGTAATGCTCTGAAACTAGAACTCAATCACAATACGAAAGTTGGAAAGGACTCAAATACATGGAGGCTAAAGGACATCCTACTAAAGAATGAATGGGTCAACCAGGAAATTAAAGAAGAATTAAAAAAATTCATGGAAACAAATGAAAATGAAAACACAACTTTTTAAAATCTTTGCTACAGAGCAAAAGAAGTCCTGAGAGGAATGTAAATAGCAATACAAGCCTTTCTCAAGAAACAAGAAAGGTCTCAAGTACACAACCTAACCCTACACCTAAAGGAGCTGGAGAAGGAACAGCAAATAAAGCTTACACCCAGCAGAATAAGAAAAATCATAACGATCAGAGCAGAAATCAATGGAATAGAAACCAGAAGAACAGTAGAACAAATCAACGAAACGACGAGCTGGTTCCTTGAAAGAATGAATAAGATTGATAACCCCCAGGCCAGACTTATCCGAAAGAAAAGAGAAAGGAGTCAAATTAATAAAATCATGAATGGAAGATGAGAGGTCACAACCAACACCAAAGAAATACAAACAATTATAAAAACATATTATGAGCAACTCGACACCACCAATTTGACAATCTGGAAGAAATGGATGCATTCCTAGAGACATATAAACTACCAAAACTGAACCAGGAAGAAATTGAAGACCTGAATAGACCCATAACCAGTAAGGAGATTGAAGCAGTCATCAAAAATCTCCCAACAAACAAGAGCCGAGGGCCAGACGGCTTCCCATAGGAATTCTGCCAAACATTTAAGGAATAATGAATACCTATTCTCCTGAAACTGTTCCAAAAATTAGAAATGGAAGGAACACTTCCAAACTCCTTTTATGAGGCCAGCATTACCTTGATCCCAAAACCAGGCAAAGACCCCATCAAAAAGGAGAATTACAGACCAATATCTGTGATGAACATTGATGCAAAAATCCTCAACAAAATACTAGCCAAGAGGATCCAACAGCATATTAAAAGGATTATTCACTATGACCAAGTGGGATTTATTCCTGGGATGCAAGGTTGGCTTAACATTGGCAAATCAATCAATGTGATACAAGACATTAAGAAAAGAAAGAACAAGAACCATATGATCCCCTCAATAGATGCTGAAAAAGCACCCTTTTTGATCAAAACTCTTCACAGTATAGGCATAGAGGGTACATACCTCAATATAGTCAACGCCATCTATGAAAAACCCACAGCAAATATCATTCTCAATGGAGAAAAACTGAGAGCTTTTCCCCTAAAGTCAGGAACATGGCAGGGCTGTCCACTATCACCACTGCCATTCAACATAGTACTAGAAGTCCTAGCCTCAGCAATCAGACAACAGAAAGAAACAAAAGGCATCCAAATTGGCAAGGAAGAAGTCAAAGTCTCCCTCTTTGCAGATGATCTGATGCTTTATGTGGAAAACCCAAAGGACTCCACTCCAAAACTGCTAGAACTCATCCAGGAATTCAGTAAAGTGTCAGGATACAAAATCAATGCACAGAAATTAGTTGCATTTCTATATACCAACAACAAAACAGAAGAAAGATAAATTAAAGAGTCAATCCCACTTCCAATCCACCCAAAACCATAAGATACCTAGGAATAAACCTAACCAAAGAGGCAAGGAATCTGTACTCAGAAAAATATAAAGTACGTGTGAAAGTAATTGAGGAAGACAAAAAGAAGTGGAAAAACATTCCATGATCCTGGATTGGAAGAATAAATACTGTGAAAATATTTATGCTACCTAGAGCAATCTACACATTTAATGCAACCCCCATCAAAATGCCAGCCATTTATTTCAAAGAAATGGAACAAATAATCCTAAAATTTTTATGGAACCAGAAAAGACACTGAATAGACAAAGGAATGTTGTAAGAGAAAACCAAAGTTGGTGGCATCACAATTCCAGACTTCAAGCTCTATTACAAAGCTGTCATCATCAAGATAGTATGGTACTGGCACAAAAACTGACACAGAGATCAATGGAACAGATGAGAGAGCCCAGAAATAGACCCTCAACTCTATGGTGAACTCATCTTCGACAAAGCAGGAAAGAATGTCCAGTNTGCATGAAAGAATGTCCAATGGGAAAAAGACAGTCTCTTCAACAAATGGTGTTGGGAAAAGTGGACAGCCACATGCAGAAAAATGAAACTGGATCATTTCCTTACACCACACACAAAAATAGACTCAAAATGGATGAAAGACTTCAATGTGAGAAAGGAATCTATCAAAATCCTTGAGGAGAACACAGGCAGCAACCTCTTGGACCTCAACTGCAGCAACTTCTTTTTAGGAACATCACCAGAGGTAAGGGAAGCAAGGGCAAAAATGAACTATTGGGACTTCATCAAGATTAAAATCTTTTGCACAGCAAAGGAAACAGTTAACAAAACCAAAAGACAACTGACAGAATGGGAGAAGATATTTGCAAATGACATATCAGATAAAGGGCTTCTATCCAAAATATATAAAAAGCTTCTCAAACTCAACACCCATAAATCAAATAACACATTCAAGAAATGGGCAGAAGACATGAACAAACATTTCTCCAAAAAAGACATCCAAATGGCCAACAGACATATGAGAAAGTGCTCAACATCACTTGGCATCACGGAAATACAAATCAAAACCACAATGAGATATCACTTCACACCAGTCAGAATGGCTAACATCAACAAGTCAGGAAACGACAGATGTTGGTGAGGATGTGGAGAAAGGACACCCCTCCTACATTTTTGTTGGAAATGCATGCTGATGCAGCCACTCTGGAAAACAGTACGGAGATTCCTCAAAAAGTTGAAAATAGAGCTACCCTACAACCCACATCAACAAATGAATGGATAAAGAAGAAGTGGTATATATATACAATGGAATACGATGCAGCCATCAAAAGGAATGAAATTTTGTGGTTTGCAATGACTTGGATGGAACTAGAGGGTATTATGCTGAGGGAAATAAGTTAACCAGAGAAAGACAATTATAATATGATCTCTCTGATATGAGGAACTTTAGGGGCAGGGCGGGTGGTCGTGAGGGCGTAGGGAGGGAAAAATAATGAAACAAGATGGTATCGGGAAGGAGGCAATCCATAAGAGACTCCTAATCTCACAAAACAAACAGAGGGTTCCTGGGCAGTGGGAGGATAGGGATAGGTTGGCTGGGTTATGGACATTTGGGAGGGTTTTTTCTATGGTGAATGCTGTGAAAGTTGTAAGCCTGATGATTCACAGACCTGTACCCCTGGGGCAAATAATAAAAATAAAATTAAAAAAAATAAAAAATATATTTATTTAAAAAAAGGAAAGGAAAGGAAAAGAAGAAAGAAAGAAAGAAAGAAAGAAAAAAGAAAAAGAAGCCATGTAAGACAATATTCATTATTCATTCAACAACAATATTTCTTGAAATCCAAATAAATGGTGCAGACGATAAGAGATATATGATACAGAGGACAAGGGTTAAAGGTGCTTACAAAGGGTATTATTATGGACTAGAGAGTAAGGGAAACCTTTGTAGAAATAACAGAACTTGAATGGGGTGAAGTATTCCAGGTTTCCTGTTGGAGATTATCAAGGAAATACATCTAGCTTTATCGATGACAGGATCAGATAGTGAAGGATATTGACTGCTAGGTCTAGAAGCATAAAGTTGAGTCTAAGTGTAACAAGAGGAGGTTTTTGATCATGAGAGTGACAGTGATATATTACTAATAAAATTAGTCAGTAGAAGGACATAGGATGGACTAGATGAGGAGAAAAAGGGGGAAAGAAAACAAATTCAGTTAGTGCAGTATTTAAGGCCAAGATAATGAGAGCCTATACAAAGATGACAGCACTAGAAATACAAAGAAAAAACTTTTGGAAATAAAAGCCATAGAACTTGACTACTACCATATCAATAAATTGAAAAAAACAGGAGTAAATTTGAACTCCAGTCACTCAGTGAGTGACTGAAATAAAAGGTGCTAGCACTGATAATCTTTGGGAGAGGGGTGGTAAACTGAATTTAGGACATAAACAATTTGAGGTTATTAAGAGTATGTGGTATCCAAGGTGAATTATCCCAATGGTAGATTGAGATATGGACTGAAAATACAGATCTGAGAGAAATCATGTGAGAGGATGGACTTGAAACTAGAAAATATAAATTGCTCCCCAAAGGAGTAGAGAGAAAACAGACGAGAGTATGACACTAGAAATTGAACTCTGGGAAATAGCTATAGTAGAGGAGTAAGGGAGAAAAGAATTATTGGTGATAGAAAAGTAAGTAGAAAACCAAGAAAATTCTGTGTAGTGGGAGCCAAGAGAAGTGAACAAAATCCCCCTGACGGTTCCAGAAATGTTCAGATAATGAAACTCCAGTTCTTGGAAGGAAAGGATAAGGGTAAAGAGTTGAGAAAAGGGGATTGAAAGTTTGTATAGTGTCTGTATTAGTAGGAGTTAGAACCTTACCTTACACCATATACAAAAATGAACTCAAAATGATTTAAAGACCTAAATGTAAGACCTGAAAGTATAAAATTTCTGGAAGAAAACAGGGGAGGCCTTCATGACACTGGATTTGGTGATGATTTTTTGAAAGTTGCAGGCAACAAAGGCAAAAGTAGACAAATGTAGCTAATCAAACTTAAAAACTTCTGTGCAGCAAAGAAAACAATCAACAGAGTGAAAAAGCAACCTATAAAATGGCAGAAAATATTTGCAACCTACAAACATGATCAGGGGTTAATATCCAGAGTAAAGAATTGTAAAGAATTCCTTTTTGCACAAGTTCCTATTTGCAATCCGTATATATGATGGGGTTAATATCCAGAATATATAAATAATTCCTATTTCAACAACAAAAAAACAAATAACCCAATTATAAAATGGGCAAAGGACTTGAATGAACATTTTTCCAAACAAGATACACAGATTATCAACAAACATATGAAAAGATGCTTAATATCACTAATCATCAGTAAATGCAAATCAAAACCAAATGAGATATCATCTCACACCTATGGAGATGGCCACTATAAAAAAGTCAGACATAACAAGTGTTGGCAAGAATGTGGAGAAAAAGGAATCCTTTTGCACTGTTTGTGAGAGTGTATGTTGGTGCAGTCACTGTGGAAAACAGTATGGAGGTTCCTCAAAAAATTAAAAATAGAACTACCATATGATCCAGAAATACAACTTCTGAGTATATATCCCAAGGAAATGAAAACAAGATAGGAAATAGATATCTGCACTCCCATATTTATTGCAACATTATTCACAATAGTCAAGATACGGAAAAACCCAAGTGTCCATCAATGGCTGAATGAATAAACAAGATGTGGTGCATGCAGTGGAATATTATGGAGCCACAAGAATGGCTTTTGTGACAGGATGGCATTGAGGGCATTATGCTAAGTGAGATAAGCCAGGCAAAGAAAGACAAATACTTCATGGTATCACTTATAAGTGGAATCTAAAGAATAAAAGTCAACCTGGGCACCTGGGTGGCTCAGTGGGTTAAAGCCTCTGCCTTCAGCTCAGGTCATGATCTCAGGGTCCTGGGATCAAGGCCTGAATTGGGCTCTCTGCTCGGCAGGGAGCCTGCTTCCTCCTCTCTCTCTGCCTGCCTCTCTGCCTACTTGTGATCTGATCTCTCTCTCTGTGTCAAATAAATAAATAAAATCTTTAAAAAAAAGAATAAAAATCAAACTAATACAGAAAAAGAGTAGGAAAGTGGTTGCCAGAGGCTAGAGAGTAAGTGAAATACAGAGGTTAATAATAGGAGATAAAATTTCAGCTCTGAGTTAAATAAGTTCTGAGGATCTAATGTACAACATGATGACCACAGTTGATAACACTGTACGTATAATTAAATTTTGTTAAGAGAATAGAAAATGTTCTCAACAAAAAAAGTAAAGAAAAAGAAAAGAAAAAGATAAATATGTGAGGTGATGGGTGTGTTAATTAACTAGAGAAGAGAGGGCACCTGGGTGGCTCAGTGGGTTAAAGCTTCTGCCTTCAGCTCAGGTCATGATCCCAGGGTCCTGTGAAATAAGTCAGTCAGAGAAAGACAAGTGCCATATGATTTCACTCATATGTGGAACTTAAGAAACAAAACAAATGAACACAGGGGAAGGGAAGGAAAAATAAGATAAGATGGAAAAAGAGAGGGAGGCAAACCATAAAAGACTCTTATCTCTAGGTAACAAAATGAGGGTTGCAGGAGGGGAGACCAGTTGGGGGGTGGGGTAATTGAGTGAAGGGCATTAAGGAGAACACTTGATGTAATGAGCACTAGGTGTTATATGCAATTGATGAATCACTAATTCTCCCCTAAAACTCATAATACACTATATGTTAACTAACTTGAATGTAAATAAAATCTAGGAATAGTAAAAAAAAATTAGAAACTCTGTAGACCAGCTAGTCTGCCAATATTCTGATACCAGTCCAACCATTTATGAGCCATTGAGCAAATTACTCCTATGTATCTCATTTTCCTTATCTGTAAGAGAGTGAAATGTATACCTACCTCATAGGATTATTAGAAGATTAAATGAGATAATACAAGTAAAACAGTGTGGGAAAAAGAGAAACTATTCAAGGAATTATAATAGGATACTGACAAATATTCAACTAATAAAAAAGAAATAAGAGAGGAAAGAAAATAGAAACAAAAGAAAAGATAGCATAAATGGACAACAAATAGAAAAATGATAGATCTAACCTTGGTGATATCAAATATAAATGAGTTAATATTCCAGTTAAAAAGCAGAGATTGTCAGACAGATTGGAAATAGACCCCAACTAACTGTAAGTGTCTAAAAGAAACTAACTTTATTTTTTTAAAGATTTATTTACTTATTTGAGAGAGAGAGAGAGAGAGAGAGAGAGAGAGAGAGAGAGAGAGAAAGAGCACACATGGAAAGGGACAGAGTGAGTGGGAGAAAAGCAGATTGCCTGATAAGTGGAGAGCTCCACATGGGGCTCAATACCAGGACCCTGAGATAATGACCATTAGCCAAAATCAAGAGTCAGTGACTTAACCAACTGAGCCACCCAGGCACCCCTCCAAAATAAGTCAACTTTTTAAAAAAGATTTTATTATTTATTTGACAGAGAGAGATAGCAAGAGAGGGAACAAAAGCACAGGGAGCTGGAAAGGGAGAAGTAGGCTCCCTGCCAACCAAGGAGCCCAATGAGGGACTTGATCCCAGGATCCTGGGATCATGACCTGAGCTGAAGGCAGATGCTTAATGACTGAGCCACCCAGGTGCCCCGAAATCCACTCTAAATATAAAAACACAAATGAATTGAAAGCCGATGGACAGGAAAAAAATACCAAGTAAATAAACATCACAAAGATGGTGTGTCTGACCTTTTTTTCTCTATATCCAATATATTTATGTAATAAATTATGTAACATATGTATATATAAAAAATAATAAAATAAAATATAAATATATATTTATATATAAAAGCTTTGCTTTCCTTACAATTTTGGGATGTAGTGTCCTCTAGCACACAGAACAAAACTCCATCAGGGACAGGCAGATCACTCTGCTTTGTCCACACTGTGAGATTATAGTCTCTCTTCCACCCTTCCCTTTTTTTATTGTTTTGGCTTATCTTGGTTTTGTTTGCTTTTCTGTGGTGGTTTCTGACCATGTCAGATTTTTTTCTATGGTGCATTTTGCTTGGGTCATAGTTGATATTTTCATTCAGTCACTCATCCTTTCTTGGGCAGAATGACAAGAAGGAGGAACTCACAATGAAGGAAAGAACCAGAGGCAGTGTCCTCTGTCACAGAGCTAATTGATATGGATAAAAGCAAGATGTCAGAGATAGAATTCAGGATAGCAATTATAAAGTTAATAGCTAGGCTTACAAAAAGCATAAATGGCAGTATGGAATCTCTAAGGACAGAAATGAGGTCTAATCAGGCTGAACTTTAAAATGCAATGAATGAGATGCAGTGAATGAATTGGATCTAAACACCTAGGGTCAATGAAACAGAAGAGAGAAAATGTGACATAGAAGACAGGCTGATGGAAAGGAAATAAACTGAAGAAAAGAGAGAAAACCAACTAATAGCCCATAAAGAAAGGCTTGAAGAATTTAATGTTGTATTGAAAAGAACCAATGTCAGAATCATCAGGGTCCAAGAGCAAGGTGGAAAGAGAGAGATGGATAGAAGGTATATTTGAGCAAATCACGGATGAACTTCCCTAATCTGCAGAAGGAAAAAGCATTCATGTCCAAGAGGTAAAGAGGACCCCTCTCAAAAACAATAAAACAGATCAACACCCCGACATATAATAGTGAAGCTTGCAATCTTAGAGTCAAAGAACCTATTTTGAGAGTAGCAAGGGAGAGGAGATTCCTTACATATGGAGGGAGGAATATCAGAATGACATCAGACTTATCCACAGAGACCTGACAGCCCAGAAAGGGCTGGCAAGATATATTCAGGGTACCAAATGAGAAGAACATACAGCAAAGAATACTTCATACAGGAAGGCTGTCATTCAGAATCTAAAGAGAAATAAAGAATTTCCAGGACAGACAGAAACTGAAAGAATATATGACCACCAAGCCAGCCCTACATGAAATATTAAAGGGGATACTCTAAGTGAAGATAGACCCCAAGAGTAACATGTACTAGAAAGTAACAGAGACAATCTATAGAAACAGGAACTTTGTAGGCAATACCATGGCACTAAATTCATATCTTTCAATAGCTACTCTCAATGTAAAGGTATCAAAAGACATACAGTATCAGATTGGATAAAAAAGCAAGACCCATCCATATGTTGTCTACAAGAAACTCAATTTGAACCTAAAGACACATCCAGATTGAAGGTGAGGGAATGGAGAACCATTTATCATGCTAGTGAGCCTGAAAAGAAAGCCAGGGTAGCAGTCCTCATATCAGACAAATTACATTTTAAGCCAAAGACTGTAGTAAGAGATGTGAGGAACACTATAAAGTGTCTATCCAATGAGAAAAATCTAAGAATTGTAAATATCTCTGCCCCCAACGTGCAAGCAGGCAATTACATACACCAATTAATAACCAAAATAAAGAAACATGGATAATAATACATTAATAGTAAGGGACTCCAACACCCCAGTCATAGCAATGGACATATCATCTAAGCAAAAGATCAACAAAGAAGCAAGGACTTTGAAATGACGCACTGGACCAGATGGACTTCGCAGAAACATACAGTATAACATTCCATCTTAAAACAACAGAATACTCATTCTTCTCAAGTGCACATGGAACTTCCTCCAGAATAGATCACATACAGGGTCACAAATCAGGTCTCAACCGATACCAAAAGATTCTGATCATTCTCTGCATATTTTCAGACCACAATGCTTTGAAACTGGAACTCTTCACAAGAAGAAATTTGGAAGGAACCCAAACACTTGGAGGTGAAAGAACATCCTGCTAAAGAATGAATGGGTCAACCAGGAAATTAAAGAAGAACTTAAGTCATACAAGCTTATGAAAATGAAAGCAATTCGATTTAAACCTCTGAGATATGGCAAAGGTGGTCCTAAGAGAATAGTACGTAGCAGTCCAAGCCGCTCTCAAAAACTTAGAAAAATCCTAAATATACAAGCTAACCTTACACCTAAAGGACCTGGAGAAAGAACAGCAAATAAAGCCTAAACCAAGCAGCAGAAGAGAAATAATAGAGATTAGAGCAGAAATCAATGAAATTGGAAATAGAACCAGAAGAACAGTACAACAGATCAATGAAACTAGAAGCTGGTTCTTTGAAAGAATTAATACGATCGATAAACCTGTGCCAGACTTATCTAAAAGAAAAGAGAAAGGACCCAAATTAATAAAATCATGGTGAAAGGGGAGAAATCATGACTAAAGCCAAGGAAATAGAGACAATTATTAGAACTTATTACCAGCAGCTATGTGTCAAAAACTAGACAATCTGGAAGAAATGGATGCATTCCTGGATTCTTACAAACTACCAAGACTGAAACAGGAAGAAGTAGACAATCTGAACAGACCAATAACCAGCAAAGAAATTGAAGCTGTCGTCAAAAACCTGCCAAAGATCAGGAGTCCAGGGAAGATGGTTTCCCAGGGGAATTCTGCCAGACATTCAAAGAAGAAATCGTACCTATTCTACTGAAGGTGTTCCAGTGAGTAGAAGTGGAAGGAAAACTTCCAAACTTGTTCTGTGAGGCCAGCATTACCCTGATCCCCAGACCAGACAAAGACCCCGTCAAAAAGGAGCATTACACACCAATATCCCTGAAGAACATGGATGCCAAAATACTCAACAAGATCCTAGCCAATAGGATCCAACAGTACACTAAAAGGGTTATTCATCACGACCAGGTGGATTTATTCCTGAGATCCAAGGGTGGTTCAACATTCACAAATCAATCAACAGGATAGAGCACATTACCAAAAGAAGAGACAAGAGCCCTATGATCCTCTCAGTGGATGGGAAAAAGCATTTGACAAAATACAACATCTTTCCTGATTAAAACTCTTCAAAATACAGGGATAGAGGGAACATATCTCAAAACCATAAAAGCCACCTATGAAAAGCCCGCAACAAATATCATTCTCAATGGGGAAAAACAGAGAGCTTTTCCTTTAAGGCCAGGAACACAGCATGGATGGCCATTCTCACTCAGCACTTTTATTCAACATCATACTAGAAGTCCTAGCCTCAGCAATCAGACAACAAAAGGAAATAAAAGACATTTAAATCAGCAAAGAAGATGTCAAACTCTCTTCGCAGACGACATGATACTTTATGTGGAAAACCAAAATACTCAACCCCAAAATTGCTAGAACTCATACAGCAATTCAGCAACGTGGCAAGATACAAAATCAGTGCACAGAAATCAGTTGCTTTTCTATACACCAACAATGTGACTGAAGAAAGAGAAAGGAAGGAATCGATCCCATTTACAATAGCACCAAAACCCATAAGATACTGAGGAATAAACCTAACCAAAGAGGTAAAAGAGCTATACTCTAAACTACAGAACACTTATGAAAGAAATTGAGGAAGACACAAAGAGATGGAAAAGCATGCTATGCTTATGGATTGGAAGAATAAACATTGTTATAATGTTTATGGTGTCCAGACCAATCTACACATTCAGGGCAATCCTTATCAAAATACCATCGATATAGTCACAGAGCTGGAACAAACAATCCTAAAATTCATATGCAACCAGAAAAGGTCCTGAATCTCTAGGGGAATATTGAAGAAGAAAGACAAAGCTGGGGACATCAGAATGCATGACTTCGAGGTATATTACAAAACTGTGATCTTCAAGACAGCATTGTATTGGCACAAAAGCAGACACAGAGATCAATGGAACAGAATAGGGAACCCAGAAATGGACCTTCAACTCTATCATCAACTAATCTTTGACAAAGCAGAAAAGAATATCCAGTGGAAGAAAGGCAGTCTCTTCAATAGATGGTGCTGGAAAAATTGGACAGCCACCTGTAGAAGAATGAAATTGGACCATTCTCTTACACCATACACAAAGGTAAGCCCAGAATGGATGAAAGACCTAAATGTGAGACAGGAATCCATCAAAATCCTAGAGGAGAGCACCGACAGTAACCTCCTCAACCTTGGCCACAGCAACTTCTTCCCAGACACATCTCTAAAGGCCAGAGAAACAAAAGCAAAAATGAACTACTGGGACTGCCTCAAGAGAACAAGCCTCTGCATAGGAAAGGAAATAGTCGACAAAACTAAAAGGCAACCTATGAAGTGGGAGAAGATATTTGCAAATGATGTAACAGATAAAGGGCTGGTACCCAAGATCTATAAAGAACTTCTGAAACTCAACTTTCAAAACACAAATAATCTGGTCAAGAAATGGCAGATGACATGAACAGACACTTCTCTAAAGAAGACATGCAAATGGATAACAGACACATGAAAAAAATGCTCCACATCACTTGCCATCAGGAGGTGTGAATCAAAACCACAATGAAATACCACTTTACACCAGTTAGAATGGCCAAAATTAACAAGACAGGAAACAACAAATGTTGTCAAGGGTGTGTAGAAATTGGAATGCTCTTCCACTGTTGATGGGAATGAAAGCTAGTAGAGCCACTCTGGAAAACAATATGGAGGTTCCTTAAGATGTTACAAATAGAGCTACCCTATGACCCAGCAGTTGCACTGCTAGGTATTTACCCCAAAGATACATTTTGTAGTGAAGAGAAGGGGCATATGCACCCCAATGTTCATATCAGCAATGTCCACAATGCCAAACTGTGGAAGGAGCCAAAATGCCCTTCGACAGATGAATGGATAACAAAGATGAGGTACATATATCCAATGAAATATTACACAGCCATCAGAAAGAATGAATACCCATCATTTGCATTGACATGAATGAAAGTGGAGGGGATTATGCTAAGTACAATAAGTCAAGCAGAGAAAGACAATTATCATGTGGTTTCACTCATATGTGGAATATAAGGAATAGCACAGAGGACCATAGGGGAAGAGAGGGAAAACTGAAAGGGAAGAAATTTGAAAATGAGACAAACCATGAGAGACTCTGGACTCCATGGAACAAATTGAGAGTTGCTGAAGGGAAGGAGCTGGGGTGATGGGGTAACAGGGTAATGGGTAATAAGGAGGTCATGTGATATGATGAGCACTGCAACTAATGAGTCATTGACCACTACATGGAAAACTGATGATGTACTATATGTTGGCTAATTGAACTTAATACAAAAATAATAAATAAAAGATCATGTGACTGTATTAATATCACACAACTAGGCTTTAAGACAAAGTGTACAACCCCAAATGAAAACTTAACCACAAAATTAAAAAGGTCAGTTATTAGTAGATATAATAATCATAGATGTGCATGCACATGACACTGGAGCTTCAAAATACATGAAGCAAAATTTGAAAGAACTGAGGGGAGAAATAGACAAATCTAATGTCAGTTGGAGATTTTAATCATTCTTCTCAGTAGTCAGCAGAACAACTGGATGAAAATTACTAGGGACAAAGAAGATTTGACCTGATTGATAGTTCATGAAATCTATACCCAATATTTATAAAAGTCACATTTTTTTAAAGAGCATATGGAATGTTTTCCAAGACAGACCACTTGCCTAGGGCATGAAATAAGAATCAATTTCAAAAGACTGAACTTATAGAGTATGTTCTCCCACACAGTAACTTAGAAATTAATAACAATATGATGTCTAGAAAAGCCCTAAATATTTAAAAATTCAACATTATAATTCTGAATTATAATTTGACCATGGAGAGGTCAAAGAGAGTGTAACATGAAAATTGAAAATTATACAACCACTTGGGAAACCTTTTGGTGGTTTCTTATGTTACACATATAATATTCTATAATCCAGTAATGCCAAATCTAAGGTTTTGTCCTAGAGAAATGTAAACATTTTTCTATAAAATAAAATGTACAAGATATTCATAGCAGCTTTATTTGTAATAAACTCAAAATGGAAACAACCCAAATGTTCATCAACCTAAGACAGGGGAAAAATAATTTAGTATATTCATATCATGAATACTGCTCAGCAATTAAAAAGAGTGAACTACGGATATGTATAACAAAATGAGAGAATTTTGAAACATTATGTAAGCTTTAAAAAGATGATTCACAGACCTGTACCCCTTGGGCAAAGAATAAAAATAAAATTAAAAAAAAAATAAAGAGTCAAACACAAAAGAATATGTATTGTATTTTTCTATGCACCTGACATGGAACAACAGACAAAACTAATCTATGGTGAATGAAATCAGAAGAGTGGTTGCCAATTGGGGAATGAACAGAAGGGGTGACAAAGGTATTTTCTGTGATGGTAGATATGCAAAGGCTATCAGTTTGGGGCAGCAACTTCCCAATGCAGCTAGTGCCCAATTCCAGACTGTTTTTCCCTTATTTACAAGAACACTCTCATACTTGCCTTATAAAAAAAGAAGAAGAATGTGGGGTTGGGTCCCACTTTCTAGAGCACAAAAATGATGCCTCAAAAGAGCCAAAATACATCTCTCTGCATCCAAAATACATCTCTCTTGCTAGTGTGTTTCAGAACGCTTTTTGCCCCAAAATACTTCAAGTTTTCCACAGCTGATTGGTAGTCAACCCATATATTGTTCACCAGCTGACAATTTATAGCCTAGAGTAAAAAGATGATTTTCATCACTGAGAGTTTTCTTTTAGAGAGATGAAACAGGGAGTACCAAAAGATACTTGGCCATTTAGCAGCAGAACATTTGCTGGAAGAGTGTCAAAAAGTGAGTATCAAAAAGTGCAAGCTCAAGCCATGTATAAGAGAAGCAAAGGAAGAGCTGGAAAAATGTGAAAAGGCCAATGGGCAGACAGAAGGGAAACCTCAGGAAAGGAAAAGTGAGAGTAGTCAGTGTCCAGACCTGTCTTAGGGATTTTGCCTCGGGGGAGGGTTGGTTGGGGGACTTCCAATTTAACTTTCAAATCCCATAAACTATTTGTATCATTCTTCCACTATCCTATTCCCTTGGCCATTTTCTTTTAGGTTAAGTGAATGAATTTTTGTTCCTTACCCTTTGGAAGACTTTAGAATGCTATGGTAGATATTGTTTTGGGATTCCAGAAAAGCTTTCTTTCAACTTGACCTTTTAGTAAACAGACTCTATTCCCTGGCCACAGAGAAGAACGGTAGGCATATCCAATAGGTTTTTAAATACTTTTTATTATTTATTATTTGCCCCAGGAACACAGGTCTGTGAATCATCAGACTTACATCTTTCACAGCACTCACCATAAGGACAAAACCTCCCCAATGTCCATAACCCATTCACCCTATCCCTACCCTCCCACCCCCCAGTAACCCTCAGTTCGTTTTGTGACATTAAAAGTCTCTTATGGATTGTCTCCTTCCCAATCATATCTTGTTTCATTATTTTTCCCTCCCTACCTCCCACAACCCCTCGCCTTGCCTCTCAAGTTCCTCATATCAGAGAGATCATATGATAATTGTCTTTCTCTGATTGACTTATTTCTCTCAGGATAATACCCTCTAGTTCCATCCAAGTCATTGCAAACGGCAAGATTTTGGTTCCTTTGATAGATGCATAGTATTCCATTGTATATATATGTATCACTTCTTCTTTATCCATTCATCTCTTGATGGACATCTAGGTTCTTTCCATAGTTTGGTTATTGTGGACATTGCTGCTATAAACACTCAGGTGCACGTGCCCCTGAGGATCACTACCTTTGTGTCTTTNTTGTGTCTTTAGGATAAATACCCAGTAGTGCGATTGCTGGGTCGTAGGGTAGCTCCATTTTCAACTTTTTGAGGAATCTCCATACTGTTTTCCAGAGTGGCTGCACCAGCTTGCATTCCCACCAACAGTGTAGGAGGGGTGTCCTTTCTCCACATCCTCGCCAACATCTGCTGTTTAATGACTTGTTGATGTTAGCCATTCTGACTGGGTTGAGGTGTTATCTCACTGTGGTTTTGATTTGTATTTCTGTGATGCCGAATGATGCTGAGCACATTCTCATATGTCTGTTGGCCATTTGGATGTCTTCTTTGGAGAAATGTCTGTTCATGTCTTCTGCCCATTTCTTGACTGGGTTATTTGTTTTATGGGTGTTGAGTTTGAGAAGCTCTTTATAGATTTTGGATACTAGCCCTTTATCTGATATGTCATTTGCAAATATCTTCTCCCATTCTGTCAGTTGTCTTTTGGTTTTGTTAACTGTTTACTTTGCTGTGAAAAAGATTTTAATCTTGATGAAGTACCAATAGTTCATTTTTACCCTTGCTTCCCTTGCCTTTGGTGACATTTCTAGGATGAAGTTGCTGTAGCTGAGGTCGAAGAGGTTGCTGCCTGTGTTCTCCTCAAGTATTTGGACGGATTCCTTTCTCACATTGAAGTCTTTCATACATTTTGAGTCTATTTTTGTGTGTGGTGTAAGGAAATGATCCAGTTTCATTTTTCTGCATGTGGCTGACCAGTTTTCCCAACACCATTTGTTGAAGAGACTGTCTTTTTCCCACTGGACATTCTTTCCTGCTTTGTCGAAGATTAGTTGACCATAGAGTTGAGGGTCCATTTTTGGGTTCTCTATTCTGTTCCACTGGTCTATGNTTGTGCCAGTATCATACTGTGTTGATGATGACACTATTATAATAGAGCTTGAAGTTTGGAATTGTGATGCCACCAACTTTGGTTTTCTCTTTCAACATTCCTTTGGCTATTCGGGTTCTTTTCTGGTTCCATATAAATTTTAGGATTATTTGTTCCATTTCTTTGAAATAAATGGCTGGTGTTTCGATGGGGATTGAATCAAATGTGTAGATTGCTCAAGGGAGCATAGATATTTTCACAATATTTGTTCTCCCAGTCCATGAACATGAAATGTTTTTCCACTTCTTTGTGTCTTCCTCAATTTCTTTCATGAGTACTTTATAGTTTTCTGAATACAGATTCTTTGCCTCTTTGGTTAGGTTTATTCCTAGGTATCTTATGGTTTTGGGTGCAATTGTAAATGGGATTGACTCTTTAATTTCTCTTTCTTCTGTTTTGTTGTTGGTATATAGAAATGCAACTGATTTCTGTGCATTGATATTATATCCTGACACTTGACTGAATTCCTGTATGAGTTCTAGCAGTTGTGGAGTGGAGTCCTTTGCGTTTTCCACATAAAGTATCATATCATCTGCAAAGAGTGAGAGTTTGACCTCTTCCTTGCCGATTTGGATGCCTTTTATTTCTTTTTGTTGTCTGATTGCTGAGGCTAGGACTTCTAGTACTATGTTGAATAGCAGTGGTGATAGTGGACAGCCCTGCCATGTTCGTGACTTTAGGGGAAAAGCTTTCAGTTTTTTTCCATTGAGAATGAGACTAGCTGTGGGTTTTTTGTAGATGGCTTTGATGATATTGAGGTATGTACCATCTGTGCCTACACTATGAATAGTTTTGATCAAAAAGGGTGCTGTACTTTGTCAAGTGCTTTTTCAGCATCTATTGAGAGGATCCTATGGTTCTTGTTCTTTCTTTTATTAATGTCTTCTATCACACTGATCGATTTGCCAATGTTAAACCAACCTTGCATCCCAGGAATAAATCCCACTTGGTCGTGGTGAATAATCCTTTTTATGTGCTGCTGGATCCTATTGGCTAGTATTTTGTTGAGGATTTTTGCATACGTGCTCATCAAAGATATTGGTGTGTAATTCTCCTATTTGATGGGGTCTTTGCCTGGTTTGGGGATCAAGGTAATGCTGGCCTCTTAAAATGAGTTTGGAAGTTTTCCTTCCATTTCTATTTTTTGGAACAGTTTCAGGAGAATAGGTATTAATTCTTCTTTAAATGTTTGGTAGAATTCCCCTGGGAAGCCGTCTGGCCCTGGGCTCTTGTTCGTTGGGAGATTTTTGATGACTGCTTCAATCTCCTTACTGGTGATGGGTCTATTCAGGTCTTCAGTTTCTTCCTGGTTCAGTTTTGGTAGTTTATATTTACGATAATAGGTATTAATTTCTTACAGATTGTCAAATTTGCTGGTGTAGAGTTGCTCATAATATGTTCTTAGAATTGTTTGTATTTCTTTGGTGTTGGTTGTGATCTCTCCTCTTTCATTCATGATTTTATTAATTTGAGTCCTTACTCTTTTCTTTTGGATAAGTCTGGCGAGGGGTTTATCAATCTTATTAATTCTTTCAAGGAACCAGCTCCTACTTTCGTTGATTTGTTCCACTGTTCTTTTGGTTTCTATTTCATTGATTTCTGCTCTGATCTTTATTATTTCTCGTCTCCTGTTGGGTGTAGGCTTTCTTTGCTGTTCTCTCTCTAGCTTTTGTAGGTGTAGAGTTAGGTTGTGTACTTGAGACCTTTCTTGTTTCTTGCGAAATGCTTGTATTGCTATGTACTTTCCTCTCAGGACTGCTTTTGCTGTTTCCCAAAGATTTTGAACAGTTGTATTTTCATTTTCATTTGTTTCCATGAATTTTTTAAATTCTTCTTTAATTTCCTGGTTGACCCATTCATTCTTGAGTAGGATGTTCTTTAGCCTCCATGTATTTGAATTCTTTCCAACTTTCCTCTTGTGGGTGACTTCTAGTTTCAGAGCATTATGGTATGAAAATATGTGAGAGGATCCTATGGTTCTTGTTCTTTCTTTTATTAATGTCGTGTATCACATTGATCGATTTGCAAATGCTAAACCAATCTTGCAGTCCAGGAGTAAATCCCAGTTGGTCGTGGTGAATAATCCTTTTAATATGCTGTTGGATCCTACTGGCTAGTATTTTGTTGAGGATTTTTGCATCCGTGTTCATCAAGGATATTGGTCTGTAATTCTCATTTGTGATGGGTTCTTTGCCTGGTTTTGGGATCAAGGTAATGCTGGCCTCTTAAAATGAGCTTGGAAGTTTTCCTTCCTTTTCTATTTTTTGGAACAGTTTCAGGAGAATAGATATTCATTCTTCTTTGAATGTTTGGCAGAATTCCCCTGGGAAGCCATCTGGCCCTGGCTCTTGTTTTTTGGGAGATTTTTGATGACTGCTTCAATCTCCTTACTGGTTGTGGGTCTATTCAGGTCTTCAATTTCTTCCTGGTTCAGTTTTGGTAGTTTATATGTCTCTAGGAATGCATCCATTTCTTCCAGATTGTGAAATTGGTGGATTCGAGTTGCTTATAATATGCTCTTATAGTTCTTTGTATTTCTTTGGTATTGGTTGTGATCTCCCCTCTTCCTTTCATGTTTTTATTAATTTGGGTCCTTTGTCTTTTCTTTTGGATACGTCTGGCCAGGGGCTTATCAATCTTATTAATTCTTTCAAGGAACCAGCTTGTAGTTTCGTTGATTTGTTCTACTGTTCTTCTGGTTTCTATTTCATTGATTTCTGCTCTGATCTTTGTTTTTTCTCTTCTCCTGCTGGGTGTAGGCTTTCTTTGCTGTTCTTTCTCTAGCTTTTGTAGGTGTAGAGTTAGATTATGTACTTGAGACCTTTCTTGTTTCTTGAGAAAGACTTGTATTGCTATATACTTTCCTCTCATGACTGCTTTTGCTCTGTAGCAAAGATTTTGAACAGTTGTATTTTCATTTTCATTTGTTTCCATGAATTTTTAAAATTCTTCTTTAATTTCCTTGTTGACCCATTCATTCTTGAGTAGGATGTCCTTTAGCCTCCATGTATTTGAGTTCTTTCCAACTTTCCTAATGTGATTGAGTTCTAGTTTCAGAGCATCATGGTCTTAAAATATGCAGGGAATGATCCCAATCTTTTGGTGCTGGTTGAGACCTAATTTGTGACCCAGAATATGGCCTATTCTGGATAATGTTCCATGTGCACTAGAGAAGAATGTGTATTTTGTTGTTTGGGGATGGAATGTTCTGAATACATCTGTGATGTGTAACTGGTCCAGCGTTTCATTTAAAGCTTTTATTTCCTTGTTGATCTTTTGCTTTGATGATCTGTCCATTAGAGTAAGGGGGCTGTTAAAGTCCCCTACTATTATTGTATTATTGTCAATGTGTTTCTTTGATTTTGTTATTAATTGGTTTATATCATTGGCTGCTGGCATGTTAGGGGCATAGATATTTAAAATTGTTAGATCTTCCTGTTGGACAGATCCTTTATGTATGGTATAGTGTCCTTCCTCATCTCTTATTATAGTCTTTGGCATAAAATCTAATTTGTCTGATGTAAGGATTGCCACTTCAGCTTTCTTTTGATATCCATTGGCGTGGTAAATTGTTTTCCACCCCTCACTTTAAATTTGGAGGTGGGGTTGCCTGGGTGGCTCAGTGGGTTAAAGCCTCTGCTTTCAGCCCAGGTCATGATCTCAGGGTCCTGGGATTGAGCGCCACATCGGGCTCTTTGCTTATCGGGGAGCTGGCTTCCTCATCTCTCTTTGCCTGCCTAACTACCTACTTGTGATTCTCTCTCTGACAAATAAATAAATAAAATCTTTAAAAAAAAAAAAGAAAAAGAAGAAAAATAAATCTGTACGTATCTTTGGTCTAAAATGGGTTTCTTGTAGACAGCATATCAATGGGGCTTGTTTTTTTATCCATTCTGATACCCTGTGTCTTTTAGTTGGGGCATTTAGTCCATTTACATTCAGGTAAAGATTGAGAGATATGAATTTAGAGTCATTGTATTGCCTGTAAGGTGACCGTTGTGGTATATTGTGTCTCTTCCTTTCTAGTCTATGTTTCTTTTAGACTTTGTTTGCTTAGAGAACCCCTTTCAATATTTCCTGTAGGGCTGGCTTGTTGTTTGCAAATTCCTTTAGTTTTTGTTTGTCCTGGAAGATTTTTCTCTCTCCTTCTATTTTCAATGACAGCCTAGCTGGATATAGTATTCTTGGCTGCATGTTTTTTCTCGTTTAGTGCTCTGAAAATATCATGCCAGTTCTTTCTGGCCTGCCAGGTCTTTGTGGATAGGTCTTCTGTCAGTCTAATATTTCTACCAGTGTATGTTATAGACCTCTTGTCCCGAGCTGCTTTCAGGATTTTCTCTTTGTCACTAAGACTTGTAAGTTTAACTATTAGATGACGGGGTGTGGACCTATTTTTATTGATTTTGAGGGGGGTTCTCTGTGCCTACCTGATTCTGATGCTTGTTCCCTTTGCCAAATTAGGGAAATCCTGTAGTATAATTTGCTCCAATATATACCTTCTGCCCCCTCTCTCTGTCTTCTTCTTCTGGGATCCCAATTAATCTGATATTGTTTCATCTTATGGTATCATTTATCCCTCATGGTCCAGTAGTTGTTTTTCTCTCTTTTTCTCTGCTCTTTTATTCTCTGTCATTTTGTCTTCTAAATCACCAATTCTGTCTGCTGCCTCATTTATCCTAGCAGTAAGAGCCTCCATTTTTTATTGCACCTCATTAAAACCTCTTTTGATTTCAGCTTTGTTAGATTATAGTTCTTTTATTTCTCCAGAAAGGGTTTTTATTTCTCTAGAGAGGGATTCTCTATTATCTTCCATGCTTTTTTCGAGGCCAGCAAGCACCTTGATAATCGTCATTCTGACCTCTAATTCTATCATATTACTAATGTCCGCCTTGATTATTTCCCTAGCCATCGCTGCTGCCTCTTGTTTTTTTTGTGTGTGTTGATTTCTTCCGCCTTGTCATTTTATGCAGATAATAATAGATGGATGAGAGAATAAAATACTAAAGGGTATCAACAACCCCAGAAAAATATACACTAACCTAATAAGAAGAGATCTGAAACTGGGAGGATTAGAATGAGGGAAAAAAACAAAACAACAAAACAACAACAAAAACCACAAATAAAGCAAAACCCTTTATCTGTATCTAAATCATCTATTTCTGTTTCTATATCTATTTCTGTCCTTAACTCTATCTCTTTCTCTATCTATCTATTAGAGTGGTGAATTGAACAGACCCTATATGTATACAAAAAATAAGGTAAATACAACGAAGGGATAAAATATGACTATAACAATGAAAATAAAACAGATTTAAAAAGGTATTGATAAGATATAATTGTAGAAAAACTTTAAAATAGAAAAGAGGAAAAAATTTAAAACAAAGAGCAGGGGGAAAAAAATAAAATTCAGAGAATTTAAATTTGAATGCGTAAAGGATCATGGGGAAAATGCCATGAATTCTTTGTGTTGCTTTCCCCTAGCTCTGGAGTTCCACAATTCTCAGCAATCTGTCAACTTGTTCTTGGCTGGATGTTCTTGCTGATCTTCTGGGGTAGGGGCCTGTTGCTGTGATTCTCAAGTGTCTTTGCCTGAGGTGGAATTGCACTGCCCTTGCCAGGGGCCTGGCTAAGTAATCAGCTTGGGTTTGCTCTCTGGAGCTTTTGTTTCCTGAACGCTTTCCGTACAGCTTTGGAGGATGGGAATGAAAATGGCTGCCTCCTAATCTCTGGCCCAGAGAAGCTGAGAGCTCAGGGCCTCACTCCTCAGTGTTTCCTCAGCGAAAAGCAGTTAGTCCCTCCCATCTCCCTGGTCTCCGGTCGCACTCCGAGCTCACCCAGCCTGTGACCGAGCCTTTCTATCTCTGGTGCATGGCCCCATTTAGAATCTCCAAACTGAGCATTCCTGCAGCCGCTTCCGTGCCACTCCTCCTGGAGGAGGAAGGAGGGGGGTCTCTTCGGATCTGCCACTGTGGGGACCCCGCTCAAAGAGCAGTGGCCCGACTGTGCTTTGCATCACAGTTTAAGGTAACCCTGAGCTGAGAGACACCTCCTCAGCTTGGCTCTGTCTCTCCAGTTGGCTTCTCCTCTCTGATACCTGGGAGCTCTCTTGCTCTCAGATACCCGTGGTCTTTTTGTGTCGCCGTTGGTCCTGAGACCACACTGTCCCCATGAGGCCTTCTTAGCTTCTGGGGCGATGTCTGACAGTGGAACCGACTTCTAACAGCAGAGTCTGTGCTCCGCTGCTCTCTCACTTGCCAGGAGCCGGCCGGCCCCTCCCCCCAGGGTCTATCTTCCCATTGCTTCAGATTCACTTCTCTGCACGTCCTACCTTCCAGAAAGTGGTTGATTTTCTGTCCCCAGAATTGCTGTTCTTCTTCCCTTCAATCTCCTGTAGAATTTGTAGGTGTTCAGAGTTGTTTGATAGCTATCTGGGTGAATTTCGGGGACCTGATGCTAATCGGTCTCCTACTCCTCCACCATCTTGGTCCTTCTCTTTCCAATATGTTTTTGGAAATATAAAGCTGAAACTGGAGTGACAGTGGGGGCTGGAAAGAGATCATTAGCATACAGATAAAAACAAGGAAGTAATTTTTTTTCTATCTTAACTTTTTTAATTCCAGTTAGTTAACATACAGTGTTATCTTAGTTTCAGTTATACAATATAGTGATTCAATACTTCCATACATCACCCTGTGTTCATCAGCACAATCCGTATCCCCTATTTAAATTAGTTTGTTCTCTATAATTAAGAGTTCGTTTCTTGATTTTTCTCTCTCATTTTTTCTCTTTGTTTTTTTTTTCTTAAATTCCACATTAGTGAAATCATATGGCATTTGTTTCTCTCTGGCTGACTTATTTCCCTTAGCATATACACTCTAGCTCCATCTGTGTCATTGCAAATGGGAAGAGTCATTCCTTTATAACAGAATAATATTCCACTGAGTGTGTGTGTGTGTGTGTATATATATATATATATATATATACACACATATGTATGTAATATGTACATACATATATATATATACACACATATGTATGTAATATGTACATACATATATATATATATATACACACTGCCTCTTTTTTATCCATTCATCAGTCAATGGATGCATGTATCCTTTTGAATTAGTGTTTTTATATTCTTTGGATAAATACACAGTAGTGCTATTGCTGGACAATAAGGTAGTTCTATTTTTAAATTTTTGAGGGAACTCCATACTGTTTTCCACAGTAGCTGCACTAGTTTGCATGCCCATCAATAGTGCAAGATGGTGCTTCTCATGGTTTCGATAGGGAAAGAAGGAGGAAACAGGGCGCAGGGGGGTTAGCCACCTACACACCCACCCCCACCCCCGGCAGGCTGTGGCTTCTTCCACCACTGCCACCACTGCCTCTGTGCTCCTGCTGTGGGAAAGGCGGTGTGAGTCCCAGCTGGAGCAAGTAGTGGTGCTGCTGAGGGAGGGTCCGCTGAGGGTGGGAAGGCAATGGCAGATCTAGATAAACTCAACATGGACAGCATCGTCCAAGAGTTGCTGGAAGTGAGAGGGTCCAAGCCTGGTAAGAATGTCCAGCTACTAAAGAATGAAACCCGAGGACTGTGCTTAAAGTCCCAAGAGATCTTTCTCAGTCAGCCTATCCTACTAGAACTTGAAGCACAATTCAAAATATGTGGTGAAATCCATGGGCAATACTATGATTTGCTTTAACTTTTTGAGTATGGTGGTTTCCCGCCAGAAAGCAACTACCTGTTTCTTGGGGACTACATCGACAGAGGGAAGCAGTCATTGGAGATCATCTGTCTCTTATGGGCTTACAAAATAAAACATCCTGAGAATTTTTTTTTCTCAGAGAAAACCATGAATGTGCCAGCATCAGTAGAATTTATGGATTATGATGAATGTAAAAGAAGATATAACATTAAACTATGGAAAACTTTCACAGGCTTCTTTAACTATTTACTGATAGCAGCCACCATGGATGAGAAGATATTCTGCTGTCATGGAGGTTTATCACCAGATCTTTAATCTGTGGAGCAGATTCAGGGAATTATGCAACCAACTAATGTACCAGATCCATGTCTTCTTTGTGATCTTTTGTAGTCTGACCCTGATAAAGATGTTTTAGACTGGGGTGAAAAGTGACAGAGGAGTTTCCTTCACATTTGGTGCAGAAGGGATTGCAAAATTTCTCCATAAGCATGATTTGGATCTTATATATAGAGCCCACCAGGTGGTTGAAGATGGATATGAATTTTTTGCAAAGAGGCAGTTGGTCACTCTGTTTTCCATACCCAATTGTGGAGTTTGACAATGCAGGTGCCATGATGAGTGTGGACGAAACTCTAATGTGTTCTTTTCAGATTTTAAAGCTTACAGAGAAAAAGAAGCTGAATTCCATGAGACCTGTAAAACCTCCAAGGGGTATGAGCACAAAGCAGGCAAAGAAATAGATGTCATTCTGACACTGCCTAGTTGGGACTTGTAACATTTTTAAAACTGTAATGCATATTGGTCAGCTTCCTCAAATAGTTTGTTTGTGAGGCCCCTCTTCCATTTTCTGATGGTATATAACAGCAAATGAAAGACTCTCCACTCCCAAGAAAGAAAGTTTTGTTTTTTTAATTCTGTAGTCCTTTTGCAAACAACTTTAATGATGGTGTTAAAGCTGTACACCCCAGAACGGTTTATCCTGTCTAAGGGGTGAGTATATGATTGATTTTTTAAAAATTCCATTCAACCCACCCATGCATGATGTAAATGCTTGTTTTCTTTAGGATATAAAGAGAGCCCTAGGATGTTCAATCTGTACATGTTATTGTCATAAAATACACATTATTTATGCAAACCAATGTGAACATTTTTTAAAAATTTTGTTTCAAAGGGATTATTTTTTTCCTCTCATTGTCTTGTCATGTACAAACTAGTTTTTATAGCTATCAACCTTAGGGTTAACTCAGCATTGCCAGCATCATTGGTATGATGTATACTTAATTATACTTTTCCCTACCATATACTCAAAATGACAATTAAAGCCATTATTAAAAAAATAGTGCAAGAGGGTTCCTTTTTCTCCACATCCTCACCAACATCTGTTGTTTCTTGTACTGTTGATTTTAGCCATTCTGACAGGTGTGAGGTGATATCATACTGTAGTTTTGATTTGTATTTCCTTGATATTGTGATGATGAGCATCTTTTCTTCCCCCCCTTTTCCACGTTTTTATTTAAGTTCTAGTTATTTAACATATAATATAATTTTGATTTCAGGAATAGAATTTAGTGATTCATCATTTATATACACCACCCAGCAATGAGCATATTTTCATTTTTTTGTTGACCATCTGGATGTCTTCTTTGGAAAAATGTCTGTTCATGACTTCTGCTCATTTCTTTACTGGATTATTTATTTTTGAGGTGTTGAGTTTTATAAGTTTTTTATGTATCTTGGATACTAATCCTTTATTGGATATGTCATTTGCAAATATCTTCTCCCATTCAGTAGGTTGACCTTTAGTTTTGTTGACTGTTTCCTTCACTGTGCAGAAGCTTTATACTTTGATATACTCTCAGTAGTTTATTTTGTTTCCCTTTCTGGAGACATATCTAATAAGGAGTTGCTACAACTGATGTCAAAGAAGTTGCTGTCTGTGGTCCTCTCTAGGATTTTGATGGTTTCCTGTCTCACATTTAGGTTTAATCCATTTTGAATTTAATCCATGTTGAATTTATTTTATTTATTTTTATTTATTATTTGCCCCAGGGTACAGGTCTGTGAATCATCAGGCTTACACCTTTCATAGCACTCACCATAGCACAAACCCTCCCCAATGTCCATAACCCATCCACCCTATCCCTACCCTTCCACCCCCCACAACCCCCCAGCCTGCCCCTCAAATTCCTCATATCAGAGAGATCATATGATAATTGTCCCAAATTTATTTTTGTGTATGGTGTAGGGAAGTTGTCCAATTTCATTCTTTTGCATGTGGCTATCTAGTTTTCCCAGCACCATTTGTTGAAGAAACTGTCTTTTTTCCATTGGATATTCTTTCCTGCTTTGTCGAAAATTAATTGACCATAAAATTGTTGATTTATTCCTAATTTTCTGTTATGTTCTATTGACCTACGTGTCTGTGTTTTTGTGCCACTACTATACTGTTGGGTTTTTTTAAATTTTATTGATTTCATTTATTTTTTTGACAGAGAGAGAGAGACAGCGAGAGAGGGAACACAAGCAGGGGGAGTGGGAGTGGGAGAAGCAGGCTTCCTACTGAACAGGTAGCCTGAGGCAGAGCTCAACCCCAGGACCCTGGAATTATGACCTGAGGTGAAGGCAGACACTTAATGACTGAGTCATCCAGGAGTTCCAGGACCATACTGTTTTGATTACTACAGCTTTGTAATACAACTTGAAGGTAGAATCGTGATGCCTCCAACTTTGCTTTTTCAGCATTGCTTTGTTTATTCGGGTTCGTTTGTGGTTCTGTACAAATTTTAGGATTGTTTGTTCTAGCTTTCTGAAACATGCTGGCGGTATTTTGATAGGGATTGAATTAAATGTATAGATTGCTTCATGTAGTATAGGGAGTTTAACAATATTTGTTCTTCCAAAGGTAAATAATTTTTACAGAAAACTTCTGATATATTAGGTACTGGTTTTGGCACTATATATTTTAATACCAATTAGTTTTGATATATCCAAGGATTATTATCTCTATTGACAGATGAAGGAACTGAGGCTTAGAGAGTTTAAAGTGGCTTATCCATGGTCAAACAGTAGGTAGGGGTAAAACAGATCAGTCTGCAAAGCCCTTGCACCTCTGATCACCCTGGGAAGTTTCACAGTTTTTGGGAAGCCAGGAGGTTTATCTTCTAGGAAGAATCAATGATGAGATCAAGGCTTAGAATTCTGGGGCACTCTAGCTCTGGAGAAGAGGAGCTAGTGACAAAAAAAGGAAAGTCGGAGAAGTTTAAGACCCAGTTACCATGGACGTTATCAGGGAAGATAGTGTCCCTGAATGCTTTGAGAAGCAAAAACTTGGCCATTCATCAAATGATTCAAAAACATCAGGAATGATGAGAAGTGAATTGGATTTGGTAATTAGAAGCTCAAGCCTGACCTTGGTGAAAACCAGTTTTGTTTGTGCTTAAAGTAGAAACCAAGTTCTAATGAGCACACAGGTTCATACGAATTGAGGGAATGAGAAGTGGGAGTAGATTGTATTGAGTAGGTACTGTGAGAGGAAGAGGAGCCAATAACGATGGTGAATATCAGAATTTGGTGTTGCAAGGAGAAGCAGACATGGGGGATTAACAGTGGATAGAGCTACCTTTTGAAATAGGAACTAAAGGGGTGCCTGGGTGGCGCAGTGGGTTAATGCCTCTGCCTTCAGCTCAGGTCACGATCTCAGGGTCCTAGGATCGAGTCCCGCATCGGACGCCTCTGCCTTCAGCACAGGTCATGATCTCAGGGTCCTAGGATCGAGTCCCGCATGGTGCTCTCCGCTCAGCAGAGAGCTTGCTCTCCCCTCCCTCGTCTGCCTCTCTGCCTACTTGTGATCTCTATCTCTGTGTCAAAAAAATAAAAATCTTAAAAAAGAAATAGGAACTAAGGAGGTAAGTAAGGAGTCATAATGGGTATGTCTGTGCATGTGTGAGAAATCTGGGCAATTTATATATGTTTGAGAAGAAAGATCACTCTACAAAAGAAAAAAATAACAGGATCTCTGTATTGGAAATTCTATTGGAAATTCCTGTCAGTGCTTTACGAGCTAATTTGTTATTCCTATTTTACATACTGGGAACTTCAGGTTCATAATTTGATCAAAATCAAACTGCAGAGACCAACTCATGATTGCTCAGTTCTAAGTACAGGCTCGGGGTTGAAGTCAGAAGTAGTACCCGATGTTGCCCGGGGAAGACGGCAGAGGACAAGGCTAGAACTACACTTCCCAGTGTGCCAGGCGGGGCGGGGCGCGAGCGGGGAAGGCGCAGGCTCCTTCCCAGAAGCAAAAGCGGAAACAAAAGAGTCTCGCCGGCGTCCCCGCCCGCACACTCGCGCACACTCGCGCTCGGGCGCACACGGAGCAGGCACCGGCGCCCGGAGCGAGGCAGCGAGCAGCGAGCCGGGGGCCCCGGGCTGAGCCAGCAAAGCGGCCAGCGAGTCGAACCTGCGAGACTCTACGCCTCCGCGCCCCGTAGCTGCCCCCAGCCGGCCGGTGTCCCCGCCGCCCTCCCTGACCCATGGCGCTGAAGAGGATTCAGAAAGTGAGTGCCCGGGCCAGGCCTGGGGCGACGGGGCGCGCTTCGGCTCCCTGCCCATACTGACCCCGACGATGGTACCGAAAGACGCGCCGGGAGGGCACGGGATGGGAGGGTGCGCGGGGATCAGGGGGCCGGAGATGCCGGCGGGGCCAGCCGGCACTGGACAGGTGGGAGCAGGGGCAGGTCCCGGGTGCCTTGGAAGCTGGGGCCCCGCTGCGCGCTCGCGCGGGAGCTGCGCCGGGAGTCCCTGGGTGGAGATCCTTCTCGGGCTCCAGACCTTCCCAAAATCTGTGCTTCACGGTCACGGCTGTATTTTGCCCTGCGCTGGTCTAGTTTTGGCCCCTGTCATGCTGTTTTCTCCACGCCAGTTCTTTTATGTTCTTGCTTCCCCGGGCTCCCGGAGAGGGCAAGGAAGATGTGGTGGGCCTGCAGGCTTTCTTCTCGATGCTGTGGGTTTGTTTCTTTTCTTCTCTGCGGTTGGCTCCTGCTCAGATCCCTGAACGGGCTGGAAAAGCCCATTTGGGGCCCAGAAGCCAGGAGAAGGCTCTTGCCTCTTCTATTTTGGTGCCTCTTCTGCTGCCACTTCAGGTCACATAGCTGTAGTGAAAACATAGTTGCTGATACACAACAAGATGACCTCCTGGCTGTGATTCATCGTGAGTCAAGCCAAACAGGTTTTTTCCCCCTCATGATTAACTTGCATGTAAAGTTCGAGACGCAACAAAAACTGCCACAATATAAGTTGTTTGATGCTTTGACACATGAGTGTAGAATGAAGAAGAAATGTATATATTCATTCAACAAATATTTATCCATCCCAACTCTGTAAGGAATTGCCTTCTCTTGCATAATACTGTATTTATTACTACTGTTTCAGATGTGAGCATCTTAAAAAATTGGGGTTGGGCATTTTTTTTCTGTTCACTTTTATTTCTTGTTGGGTTATGGGTCTGTTCACTGACACAGGTTTTAAAAAGGTTTACAGTATATGGAGAACATTGAGAATTCATTTTTAAATGGGAAGTGTTGCAGCAAGTTAAGCCAACAGCAGACAGCATGTGGTGTAAATAATTTTAGAAGAAATCAATACTACAGAAAAATTTTATTAACTTTTTAAGGCATGAAGTGATGGAGATACATACATTATGTTCTCGGTCACAACTTGTGGCATTTTCTGGTACAGAGGACAGCAACTTTCAGGTCCAGGCTTTTTTGTTGTTCAAACACTGAATCTGTAGAATACTGTTTTTGTGTGTGTGCCATTTGAGGGACTTCTCTCTATAAAATATAAAGCTAACCGCATTTATTGATTGATGTTTCCTGATTTGAAGGTAATGCAGTTACACATTCAAAATTACCCTAATTTTGAGGCTCTAACCAGCATCTTTGTCATGACTTGTATGCTTATTAATAATATGTAATACTGGCTTACATTTGAATTAAACAATACACCTGTTCCAAGGAAGTTTTAAAATTCCATTTACTTCTTTCCTACTTGTGAGAATTCTTCGCAAGACTTTGCATATACAATAGATTTTAAATAATGTAGAATTTGTCCACAGTAAGTAGTCAAAGAAAATGGACACTATTTGTAAATACTGGACAATTGTCAGTCACCAAGCTGAATATTTATAATGTGGAATATGCCCAAATCATATTTTTTTAGCTATTAGTTATTATTAGTTTATAACTGAGTTGTTTGGTTAAAAAGAATCACATAGAATTGATGTTAGGCCTGTAACAAATTGATATTTTGGAGAATAAATTGGGGGTCACATAACATCCCATTTCTGTGTGCCAGTCTTAGACTTTCCTTTCCTGTTATCAGGAAAGTTGACTTGCACAAATCTCCTTTCCAATAATCACATGTTTATACCATTCCCTTGTATTTTAAGGGGCGTTATTTTGTTTGATTCTCCGCTTTTCCTACTGTTTACACCTCCTTGACTAGAAGCCAGTTCCAAGTAAGGTGTGCTGTTTACCTTATGAACAGTTACAGAGCTGTCTTTGATATCATCCATATATAAATTCTTACTTGAATCTTGCATGTTTCAACAAAAGAAGATACATAGTAACTCTCGGCCTTTCTTTTTAACTGTATTGAAATAACATTGTCAGATACCTTTCAGGTTATTGGGTTGTACTTTTCCTATACCCAAAGTGGCAGACCTTAAAGCTGTGCAGAACCTCAGAGAACTGCAGTTTGGAGTTGATTGGAGGGCAGGGGCTAGAGCATCTAGGGTAGTGTATCAGAAATATTTGTGGGACATTTTCAGATGGTCCCCACTGCTGTAAATGGAAAGATATGGAATCCCCCAAATGGGCTGGGGTGGAAAGAAGGTTGAGAGCCACTTATGTTCTGGTCTATTATTATTCAAAGAAGGAACCTGAGACCAGGAGTGAAGGAGTGCTTTGTCCAAGTTAATCTCTGATGAAGTGACTTGGCATATTTGAGAATGTTAAAAAAAGTTCATGACTTCACATTCTTTCACTTCATAGGAAAAGATTAAAGATGGTTGAATTAAAATTGTGTGTATATGCAAAGCATGTAGATATCAATGCTTAAAATATATTTTTATACTAGAGTATGCTGAATGATTTCATACTCTTATTTAGACATCCAGTGCCAGTTTTGCATTTCAGCTCATAAATTTACACACCCATGCCCTATTTTTAGATACAGTGGAAGATGTTATCAGTCACCTAAATCACTAAAGGGAAAAAGTTTGAACAAAGTCTGAGGAAAGACACCTAAAATGTGTTAAAAAGAGTATAGTTTTTCAACTGGGCATCTGTTATTTTCTAGAATTATTTCTAAGTGTTTCTTTTATCAATGCTGTTTTTAATCCTTGATAAACTTTTTTTGGAAATCACTTTTAATATTATGAATGTTTTATCATAATACTGAATGTTTTGAAAACCAAGAAAAAAAGGAGATCCTAATATAGTCATTATTATCATCTTAGTATATTTCCTTCTAGGCTTTTTTAATTTGATAAATTGAACTAACGATCATCATAGTAATACGATAGGATTGTCTTTTTCGTCTTTTGAAAAGTGAAGCAGAAGAGTTCTGTTTTACAAATATAGCAACACAGGTAACTACTCCTTAGTGTACAGTTCTGTCCTCAGAATGGAATATTTGCTTTCTTAATAAGCAATTTAACTTAAAATGTATATATAAACAGATTACAGTACAACTTTATGAATGTTTTGAGCTGCTGAATTTTTTGATTTGTACAATTCCACATTAAACAATTTACATCAGTCTAGAAAACCTTTAGGATACTTAAAAAAACAACCTAGCCCTCTGTGGATAGAGCATCAAAGAGAAGAAGACCTGGTTCTTATTTCTGGCTCTGTTACTTACTAGCTTGTTTCCCTACCCATACAATAATACTGTACTAAGTACAACCAACATACATAATATATAACATTTACTCCGTGATAGATCCAATTCTGAATGTTTGACATATTTTAACTGATTTAGTCCCTAGTGGGCCCAAGAAGTAGAGATGATTGTTATCCCCATCTTACAGATGATGAAACTGAGGCACAGAAATGTTGAATAATGTACCAGAATCACGTATCTAGTAAGTGGCAGTGTGAGGATTTGAAACCAGATGAATGGCTTCAGGTTCCATGCTCTTAACCATTTTATTACATGGCTTTTCTTATCCAAATGGACCCATATCTATTTTATTTAAATTGATAGACACATAGAGTTAAATGAGTGTATGGATATAAGTGCTTTGCAAACTGGACTGTTCTATACACATGTGAAGTGGTATTATAATTAAGACTTCGGCATATTTAATCATGCACCACTCAGTGTGTTGATTGTGCATTGTAAATCTCTGTTCTGAAGTAATGTACACTGGATCATTAAACATGGTAAATGAATAATATAACTTTATTTTTGTACCATCACTTAAAATTTTTCTCCTCCAAAAGGATTTAGAAAAATTGTAATTTATAAATGTTTTGTCAAAAGTATCATTTCATTTGAGAAAACTATTTATGAACTGATAACAGCGATTTAGTTCCTCTAGTGGCTTTGAATAGCAGTCGACTGTTCAGATTGCACAAATATGTTAGGAAGACTTGCAGATTACAGGATTAAATCTAAGATTCCAGATTCTTTCAGTAAAAAAGGATTTAAGTTCAACAAAAAGTTTTTAAAGGAAGAACACAATATTTATGCTTCATGATAGGTAAAGTGGTTAGTTTGCCTTGAGATGAAAGGAAGAGAGTGTTGTTTTTCTAAAAAGCCACCATGTGAATTTTTCTGCTTTTAAATCTTTGTACTTAAGCTCCATCTTCTTTTGTCCCAGGTATCATGTATTTTTCCTTCTTCATCACAGCAGAGGTATAAATAAAAGAAGATAATCTATTGTTAAAAAGTTCTGAGGTTCCTTCTCTGTGGAAATAAATAGCATAAATCTAAATAAGGCTGTTTATGCCTATTTTAGGAAGCCAAACATACGTTATAAAAACCAACTTAGCAGGATGTGGGATTGCTCCCAGGAAAGCAGAGTAGCATCCTTACTTGCTTTGGTTCCCTGAAATACATATAGAAAACATATTTAATGAGTGCTCAGTAATCAAAATAATAAGCCTGATACTCTCCACTAAACTGAATTAATGGTTGTCTGTAATGTATTGGCTCTCTTCCCTTCCCCACTTCTTTTTAACAGTGGAGGAACTGATACTATGTTTAATTTTTTTTTTTAAGATTTTATTTATTCATTTGACACAGAGAGAGAGATTACAAGTAGGCAGAGAGGTAGGCAGAGGGAGAGGAGAGAGGAGGAAGCAGGCTCCCTGCTGAGCAGAGAGCCCGATGCGGGCCTCGATCCCAGGACCCTGGGATCATGACCTGAGCCGAAGGCAGTGGCTTTAACCCACTGAGCCACCCAGGCGCCCCGATACTATGTTTAATTAAAAACAGGTATTGAGATACTTGTCCTCTCTCTTCTTAACCCTATGATGCTGGACTAAATGATGCTCTAATATATAATCCAGGTTTTTGGGGTTTGGAAGGATCCTCAGACCACCTCAGAACATCTGTCTGAAGGCAAAACACATTCTGTTTCTAGCTTGTCTTGGTCAGATGGCCTCTGAAAAGCTGAGGTATTTCTGCATTTAATTGGTTCTGGGATGAATCTGTGAAGGTTCAGGTACCAAATTAGACTGTATGTTCCAGGAGTTGTCCTTAGTATGGGGAGGAAGCTATCATCTTGAAGCTTACAGTTTAGTGCTACCCATTCTCTTTCTGGATGTTTCCTCCACTTCTCTCTATTCATGTTATTCCAGGTTTTTTTGTGTGTGTGGCTCTTCTCCTTCAGTGATACCACATTGCTTATTAGATGCCTAATCTCCTTTCATATTTATGAAAGTCTTTCCAGCAGGGATGAGGTTGGAGTATTGCTTTGTTCACCTCAGACTTCCTTAGTAGTACAAATCTGATGATTCTCAGTCCAGGTGACCACCCTCCTTATGTGAGCAGAACTAGGATTTTATTATTATTATTATTATTATTATTATTATTATTATTATTATTTGCCCCAGGGTACAGGTCTGTGAGTCACCAGGCTTACACCTTTCACAGCACTCACCATAGCACAAACCCTCCCCTATGTCCATAACCCATCCACCCTATCCCTACCCTCCTACCCCCCAGTAACCCTCAGTTTGTTTTGTGAGATTAGAAGTCTCTTTTGGTTTGTCTCCTTCCCCATCCCATCTTGTTTCATTATTTTTCCCTCCCTACCCCCCACGACCCCCCACCCTGGCCTTCAAGTTCCTCATATCAGAGAGATCATATGATAATCGTCTTTCTCTGATTGACTTATTTCGCTCAGCATAATACCCTCTACAGAACTAGGATTTCCTTAGAGGTAACCAAAGATACCTGATGGCCTGGGCTCATTGTTCTTCTGTAAACTGGTAAAACTCTGGCCTGTGTTTATGCTTCTTCCAAATTTTGATGTGTTGTATTTTCATCTAGTTAAAAATATTTCCTAATTTCCCTTTTGATTCTTCTTCAACCTTTGAGTTATTTAGCAGGTTTTATTTATTTTCCCTATATTTGTGATTTACAGATAGATTTTTGTTATTGATTTCTAAATTAATCCCATTGTGAACAAAGAACTTGTTATTTGACTCCTTATAAATTTTTGGGACTTATTTTATGGCCCAAAATATGGTTTGTATTTTTTTACTTACATAATAATGATGCCATTCCAGTGTTCAACATAGCTTTTGAATGAAAATATTTAATAATTTCTAGTCTTACATTTTGCCAGTTTCTGGTTGGTGTCCATAAAGCCTAGGTTATTTCTAAGGAATGGATGCCAGACTAAGGCTTGTACCTTCCCAGTGTCTTCTTGTACTTTTATGAGTTTCCAGAGCAGGGGTGATGAAACCAGTTTAGTAGTTCACAAAGAGCATTTTAAAAAAATGGAATACAAATATTAATGCTTTAGGTATAGTAGGGTGATAATTGTTTAATGAAACTTTTAAATGTATATTTGTGTCTCTGTACTTGTGTATATGTGTACTAGGTTGTGATGTATGTATCATGTTTTTCTTGTTATGAATTGCTGTAGGGAAAGTTTGAAAATCATAGCATAAGATACTTCGATAAAATCAATATTATCAAAAATACATGCCACACATTCATATGTATACACCTATGTGTATTATGTATAGAGAAAGCAGATGAACATATATACACATACAAACACATACATGTATACACACACGCAATGTCAAATGTTGTAGCCTTGGAAACAGTTCTCTTTGATATAAATGTTAATGCTCATTGTTTTCTACTAAAAGTTGTACCATTTTATAGTCACTGATGTACAACCACAATATTCAAGTATAGTTTTGGGTGATACAAAGATTAATTGATTTATTATGCAGATACTTATGAAGTACCTACTATTTACCAGTTATTTGGGATAGAAGTGTAAGAAGTGATATTTAATAACAAATATTTGGTAAATATTGAAAGGTATGTTTGTCTTTTAAGTAGGTTTTAAGAAGTAGGCTGCTAGCTTTCATCATTTTTTTTTTTAGCTTTTATCATTTCGTCTTTCTTTTTCCTGAAGCATCATCTTTCTTGATTACTCTGAAGTAAATAGTAACTTTTCATAATGTAGCATTGAAAATGCTCTGTTTTATGTTCTGTTATGTGTCAAAATTCTATTAGAGGGGCGCCTGGGTGGCTCAATGGGTTAAAGCCTCTGCCTTCAGCTCAGGTCATGATCTTAGGGTCCTGGGATCAAGCCCCGCATTGGGCTCTCTGCTCAGCGGGGAGCCTGCTTCCTCTTCTCTCTGCCTGCCTCTCTGCCTACTTGTAATCTCTCTCTCTGTCAAATAATAAAAATAAAATCTTTAAAAAACAAAACAAAGCAGGGCGCCTGGGTGGCTCAGTGGGTTAAAGCCTCTGCTTTCGGCTCAGGTCATGATCTCAGGGTCCTGGGATCGAGGCCCGCATCAGGCTCCCTGCTCAGCAGGGAGCCTGCTTCCCCCTCTTTCTCTCTGCCTGCCTCTCTGCCTCCTTGTGATCTCTCTCCCTCTGTGAAATAAATAAATAAAATCTTTAAAAACAAACCAAAACAACAAAAAAAAACCCAAAGCAAACAAACAAAAAACCCCCAAAATTCTATTAGGTATTTTGAAAAGTTGTATGTAATTTCCTATCATATTTTTCTTGCCTTTCAGTGTCTTTGAACACAAAAACTCCTCCTCAAAGCTTACGGAGTAGTGTTTATTTCTAACCTTTTATAAAATGTAAGCTCCTGGGAAAAGATAAAAAGAACCCTTTTCATTCCCTCACTTGTCACACTTCTGTTTCTCTTGAGCATGGCTGAAACTGTGCAAATGGCCTTAATTCAAGTACTGGAGCATTGTTGGCTCCAATGTTGATTGAGAATAAGGGGCTATAGTTACTACAGCCTTGAGGTGAGTATTGTTTTGGGTGGGAAGAGTGCTGGAGTGGAAGTCAGATGGTCTGAGCCTTTGTTCTAGCTTTGGCTTCATGACCTTGGCCAAGAAACTCATAGTCTTTATTTTCTTTATCTAAAAATGTCATGCATTGAACTATATAATTTCTGTTGTCCTTTCTGACTTATAATTTTAGGCACACCTAAATGATGTTATTTGCTGTTTGTTTTGTTCAACTAACAGTAAAAATGATCACAAAAACAAATATTGAGTATGGCACAGTGCTCTGCTGCTATATGAAACTTGAATTAAGATTCTGTTTACTTTGAGATGTCAGAATTGAAATAAATGTTGGCATCTTAATGTATAAGATGAGTCTTTTAAGATGTCTTACTCTTTGATTAAAAGGCAGTTATTTGTGTTACAAATAAGATACATTTCTGTTTTTGTACCAGTATAATTACAAACTTTTCTAATTCCATTTAGCTTCCATAAAGATTGTTTTATCTACATATTTAGAAAATTGCCTTATACAGCTACCTTATATGTAGTGGATTTTTTGGATTCTAGTGGATGCATTTATGGAGCACCTTCTGTATGTAAGGCATATACAAAATGAAATAAGGAGACATATGGAAAAGTGACATATACTCAGCATTATCTAAGAAATTTAAAACTATTAAGGGTAAGAAAAGTACCATTAAAGATAAAGGTAGACTTAGGAAGGTACTATAAGGAAAATAGAACATACCTGAAAAGAGAGTCAAAAGTAGGAGAGGCCAAATTTATTTAGGGAAGATCAGGAAAAATTCTATGGAGGAGATGAAATTGGACATAGGTTTGGAAGAATGGATAGCATTTTCAAAGACAGGGTTCATAAAGGAAGCTACAGAAATGAAGGCACCAGAAATTACTTGTCCTGTTCAGGAAGGAACAGATAATCCTGCTTTTGTGAAGCATTTGGGGAATAGTAGACATTAACGTTCATATCGTGGAGGGCCTTGAAGACTCATGCTGAGAAATATGTCCTTAATGCAGAAGTTTGGGGAAGCCACTGAAGTTTTTTGAGTAAGGAAGTAACATTCTTAATCATATTCTTAGGTATGCTTTCTTGTCCTCATAGAATATAAGATGTTTACCATTTGTAATTACAAATCTGATGAATGTCCTGAAAAGGCAAGTATAGAGTACTATGGGAATATAGCAGGAACCTTTTGAAGGGTTCAAGGAAAACCTTGAGGAAATGTTTAAGATGAGCCATAAAGGTAAAAGTAAAATAGATAAAGCAAATGAGTGTGTGCGTGGGTGGGGGGTGGGGGAGGTGCTTAGGAGTCTTTAAAAGAAAACTAGGGACAAGGTAGCATTTGGGGGACTTTAAAGTTATGACTGGTACAGAGAACATTGGAGGAAAATGGTTACAGATATAAGGCAAGAGAGAAGGAGTCAGATGCTGAAAGGCCTGGTAAGCCATTTTAAGGATTTATAAATTTTATGTTAAGGCTAATAAATATTGAACACGTTTGACATGATACTTTGAGAAGATGATTTTGAATGCAGTGTCTTGGTAGAGAAATAGGACAAGTCACTAAAGACGTTGCACTTGTTCAGGTGAGATCCAAAAAGGGTCTGAGCTAAGATGGTGGCAGAGGACATTTGGAAAGAGGGTTATGTGAGAAATATAGGGTGTTTGTACCACCTGGCCTTGTTGCGTTGGTCTGACCCATCCATGACTACCTCTAGTTAGCCTTCCTTTCAAATCAGATCTCTAAGATTCAGTGGTCAAGGCAGTCTCTTCAGACTCCTTCTACTACCCAATCTGTTCTCAGATACTTTAATAGTGTCTCCCTGGTTTGAAACTTTGGCTTCTGGAAATGTCTCTTTTTGTTCCTCTCAGACTTTTTTGCCCTTTGGACCTCAGTTTTTCTATATCCTGGAATCCTTCTAGTGGGAGGGATTTGGACAATCTGAACAATTTGGCACTGATTAATGTGAGGAGGTGGGAGGGTAGGGTGGGACATGAAGGGAAAAAGGGATCAGATGGTGATTCTAAGGTTTAGAGTTTGAATTACTGGAAAAAGTATATTTTCATCATAATACTTCATAAAGTAGACTGAAATACAAATTTTACTGTGATGCCTTGGATTTGTCTAAGATACATTTTTATTTATGTACTTCCTATGATGGAAATATGTATAAAGGAGGTGGCCAGGAGTCTTCTCTTTAAGAAGAAACTGTGTTTTAAACTAGAGGCAAGATAGTGTTTTGGGAAATTGAAAGTCATTATGGCTGCTGTTGAAATCACTGGGGAAAAGTGGTTGCAGATCTGAGACATTGGGTAGATAATGTCCCTAATCTTGACCTCAAATGTTTATTCTAGATTGTGCTCTTTATAGCTCTGATTCATTAAATACTTTGATGCAGCAAAATCAGTAGCGTCATTGTTTTCTTTGTCTTCTTCCTTTTGTGTAGCACTTGGCAGCATTATTATTATTATCATTGTTATTATTATTATCTTAATAGCCTTTACCAGAGATACCTGGTCCAAAGAGACAGTGAAGCAGCTAGGACCAGTTTGTTGAAGTGAGTTTGGTTCCTATAACTTAATTAATTAGGATATCATCAGCATTTTGAAGTGTTCCAGGAAGAATCTACATGGTTAAAAATAAAGCTGTTCTTTAATTCAAGGGCTTAAAGAGGTTCTGTATTTGGAGACCTTTCTGACAATTGCTTGATATCTCTCTGTTGAAATAGCTCTAGTCAACTGGATAAGGAGATCAGAGTCTGAACTGTAAGTCTGTGAAATGTTTATTTACAGACAAACCAAATATAGCTCAGATATCCCTTTTGAGACAATGTCAAAAATGCAATCCGGTAAGAATCACTGTCTTGTTTTAGGAGTTTTGAGGTAAAGATGGTTGTGTCACATGAATTAATAGCCTTTTGAGCCAGGATTTTTGAAATAATGCTTTCATATGCTTTGGATTCAGTAATTTAGATTTTTTACTGTAAATCAGTCCCTATGCATAGGCTGTTTAATGTCCTTTACACAATATATATCCAATGGGATATATATTCTATCTGCTACAGAGATTTAGACCTTCTGAATGTTGAAGCTAGAGAACAACAAAGTTTTTTCAGTCTGGTCAGCATAATTTTTTAAAGAATATTTACTGGATAGTGTCATTTTAGGTTTGATGGTAAAGAAGGCAGCTCTGACTTGTTAGCTTTCATTCTCTACTGTTCAGATTGGACTGTTACCCTTCTGGGAGCTGAGAGATTAATTCAGGCTTCTCTTCTCCTACATTCCCTTCTTTGTTTCCTTTTATTTGTTTACTTTCTTTGAATTAGGCTGCCTCATCTACTTTTAGATTTTAAGTTCCCTAGAGGCAGGGACTATGTCTAGGTTGGTTTTATGGAGAACACTCAGCATATTCTGGGGGTGTTATAAATGTACCATCTGTGCCAATTTAAAATTCAGTTTCAGACCTCTTAGTACTTTCCTTTGTGTCTCTTTGGTTATAGAAATCTAAAGTAGAATAGAGCTGCTTAGCCATGTAAGGCTATGTAAATCCATTAAGTACACATTTTTGTAGACTTATAATGCTTTTATAGTTCCAGTCAAAACATAGGGACAGTATCTTGTAATCTACCTTTTATTACTGTATCTTATATTTTTATTTTGAAATTTAGATATCCTCATTAGTTTTTTTTTAATTTGAGTGTTAATCACATTGAGATAGAAAATTGTTTCGCTGATACAGACTACTTTTGACTGGGGCATACTTTAACCAGTTTGATGATATTTATCGCCTGATTTGTGTTTAGGTATAGGGTTGGTTTGTTTTAAGCTTACTTTGTCTCAAAGGAGGAAAAGAGTATTGGATCAACTATGTATTTAATTTTTATCTTTTAAAAGTCACTGGAAGTGAAATATACATACATACATAAACACATACACAGTGTGTTTATTATAATGACTTATTTTCGTATATGGATTTATAACTAGTCTCATTGTTTGATAGGCATCTATTATAGGATTTCTACATACTTCTGTTAGGTATATTCCTGGTAGTAAACTTACTGGGTCATTGAATATTCCAGTGTTCACCTTTGGTAGTGAATGTCAAACTTTCCTTCATCCATCACCAGCATGAGAGTTCCACTTGCCTCACATCTTTGCCAACGCTTACCACTTTTTTCTGGCTTTTTCATTTTCATTCGGCTTAGGTTGTGATCTTGGGTTTATGGGATGGAGCCCTGTGTTGGGCGTGGAGCCTGCCTGGGATTCTCTCTCTTTCCCTCTGCCTATCCACCTGCTTGTGTACTCTCTTAAAAAAAAAAAAAATTGAGGGCCTCAAAGAGCCTTTTTGTTTGTATGGTTATGTCTATTAATATTTACTGTATGAGAATCTAAGACAAATTTAGAAATAGTAATTTAGAAATAACAAAACCATTACATGTTAATATAATAACATTTTTATTAAAAATAACTTTTCCAAAACAACCAAAAAGTGGCATTACTTTATACATGTTCAAATCTCATTATAGTCAGGCTTATAGATAATAGTTGAATTTTCACATCTACTGAGGAATTCAGTCTGTTACAATATCACCTGTCGTATAACTGGAAAACTCCACTGTGTACTCATGAGATACTGAGAGTGAAAAAGACAAATAACATTGTATTTTTATTGCAAAATTAACTGACTTCATAGACCTCTTGAAAGTGTTTTAGAAAATTCAAGGGAATTCTTTGGAATATTACTGGGCAAATTTGTAAATGGGAACTCATTGAGCATGTAAGCTTGGGACTAGATAATGGAAAGCCTTCAATGGTTGAGTTTGATTTTAGTAAGCATGGGGAGCCACTGAAATTTTCTAAGGGAAGATTGAAATAGAGCTGTGCTTAGCAAAGGAAACAGTCAACAAAACCAAAAGACAACTGACAGAATGGGAGAAGATATTTGCAAATGACATATCAGATAAAGGGCTAGTATCCAAAATCTATAAAGAGCTTCTCAAACTCAACACCCATAAAACAAATAACCCAGTCAAGAAATGGGCAGTAGACATGAACAGACATTTCTCCAAAGAAGACATCCAAATGGCCAACAGACACATGAGAAAGTGCTCAACATCACTCGGCATCAGAGAAATACAAATTAAAACCACAGCGAGATACCACCTTACACCAGTCAGAATGGCTAAAATCAACAAGTCAGGAAATGACAGATGTTGGCGAGGTTGCGGAGAAAGGGGAACCCTCCTACACTGTTGGTGGGAATGCAAACTGGTGCAGCCACTCTGGAAAACAGTATGGAGATTCCTCAAAAAGTTGAAAATGGAGCTACCCTACGACCCAGCAATCGCACTACTGGGTATTTATCCTAAAGACACAAAGGTAGTGATCCTCAGGGGCACGTGCACCCGAATGTTTATAGCAGCAATGTCCACAATAGCCAAACTATGGAAAGAACCTAGATGTCCATCAACAGATGAATGGATAAAGAAGATGTGGTATATATATACAATGGAATATTATGCAGCTATCAAAAGAAACGAAATCTTGCCATTCGCAACGACATGGATGGAACTGGAGGGTATTATGCTGAGCGAAATAAGTCAATCAGAGAAAGACAATTATCATATGATCTCTCTGATATGAGGAACTTGAGGGGCAGGGTGGGGGGTTGTGGGGGGTAGGGAGGGAAAAATAATGAAACAAGATGGGATGGGGAAGGAGACAAACCATAAGAGACTTCTAATCTCATAAAACAAACTGAGGGTTACTGGGGGGTGGGAGGGTAGGGATAGGGTGGATGGGTTATGGACATTGGGGAGGGTTTGTGCTTTGGTGAGGGCTGTGAAAGATGTAAGCCTGATGATTCACAGACCTGTACCCCTTGGGCAAATAATAAAAATAAAATTAAAAAAAAAAAAAAGAAATAGAGCTGTGCTTCTAGAAGATTATTCTACAAATAATGCAGAGAGTTTTGGGAAAAATTCAAGCTGTACTATAACTGGTTTTTGAGATAACTGCAGGAAGCAGTATAACAGGACAGGTATTGAGAGTATGTTGTATTTTCATCTGACTATAAATGAATGAAAAGAGAAAGAAAGGAGTCAAAACAATGCTGAAATTTTGAGCCTGGTGACTGGGAGAGTAATTTTCTATTAATAGATGTAGGAAACACAGGAAAAGAAGCAAGCTTGAAAAAGAAAGTAGCGGATTAGGTTTTGGAATACATAAAAAAAGTTTTACCTTATTATTTATGTTGAAATACATTGAGTCTTACAGAAAAGTTATAAAAAATAATAAAATTCACGTGTATCCCTCATACAATTTTCCCTAATATTTATAATTTACATAACCAAAACAAAGAAAGTAACAGAAAGTACAATACTGTAAACTAAACTACAGACCTAATTTGGGTTTTACCAGTTTTTCTACTGTCCTTTTCTTGTTTGAGGATCCAGTCTGGCATTCTACATTGAATTTAATTGGTATGTCTCCTTAGTATATGTATTCTTAATCTGTGACATTTCCTCAATCTTTCCTTGTCTTATAAAAATTATTTAGTGAAAAGAGGAGATGCTTATTATAGGTGTAGTGGAAAATACCAATGTCATTTCATTTTTTAAAATGCCTAAGAACCTGAGTAAAAAAAAAAAATCACTATTTTTTATTTAAAAAGTTACAGAAGTATTATTAAAAAGTTGAAACAAGGGACGCCTGGGTGTCAGTTAAGCAGCTGCCTTTGGCTCAGGTTATGATCCCAGGGTCCTGGAGTTGAGTCCCACATCACCTTTCTTGCTTAGTGGGGAGCCTGCTTCTCCCTCTCCCTCTACTGGTCCCTCTGCTTGTGTGCGCACTCTCTCTCTCTCTCTCTCTCTCTCTCCCCCCCCCTCAATTAAATAAATAAAATCTTAAAAAAAGAAAGTTGAAACAATACAGAAGACATAGATGAAAAGTGACAACCCATTCCCAGAAATAGTAGCTCATAGTTTGGTGTGTATTCTTTTATTTATTTTCTATGCTTGTATGCATATATGTTAGGGGACTTCTGTGACTTGTATTTTTCACTCAAAACTGTATATAGGCACACAACATCTTTTAATGTAGTATATACAGATCTAGCTCATTGTTTTTAATGGCTGCACAGTGTTTCATAATGTGGCTGTATCATGAAGCCATTCTCTTACTGATGGACTTTTAGGTTATTCTTGGTTTCATAGTTACACAGGATGCCTCACTGGACATCCTGATATATGTATCTTTGGGTATTTGGACAATTATTACTATGGGGTGGAATTACTGGGTTAGAGGCTATATGAATTTTCCACTTTAACAGTTGTTACCAAATTGCCCTTCAAAAGGGTGTGTCTTTTTTTTTTTTTAAGATTTTATTTATTTATTTGACAGAGACACAGTGAGAGAGGGAACACAAGCAGCGGGAGTGGGAAAGGGAGAAGCAGGCTTTCTGCTGAGCAGGGAGCCTGATGGGGCTTGTATGACCTGCGCTGAAGGCAGACACTTAACAACGGAGCCACCCAGGTGCCCCTAAAAGGATGTTTCTTAATAGTCTCTCCAACAGTGAATGACATGTTTATTTTCCACCAAAGCTGTGGATGAAGTATTCTAATAGGTCAACAGTGGTTTGGTTTTGGTAATAGTCTTGTGGGTGTTTGACTATTCATTGCTTGTTTTTTTTTTTCTTTTACAAAGCACTGCTTTGCTTTGTTTTGCTTTTGTAACACAAACACACACTCACATATACCTCTTAATTCAAAATAAATGGTTTTAAATGCTTTGTTTTGGGAATTTTTTTTTACTTTTAATCAGTGTGAGGTAAAAGCATGGCTATGAAGAGGCCTATGTGAGGACCTAATGAAACCGTTATTAGGAGGCTACAATTAGAGTGCATCCTGGATTTCAAGGGAGTTGGTGGAGTAGGACAAAATGTTCAAGGAGTGAGAGTCAGGGTCAGGTCATAAAGTGTACTTTAGAGGGGCTTCTATGAGCAGCTAGAAATGTGGAGTTAAGTTTTGGCTCTTATGTGAGTATCTTACAGACTTGAGCAATTTGTATAATTCAGTGTTAATTCTTACAGAGACAGTGGAGAGAAGAGCAAAGGAAGAGATTACTAATCCTCGAAATAACATAGGAATCACTAAATTATTTTTAATACTCCATATGTGGCTATGGAAATTTCCATATGGAAATATGGAAATAAGAATGCCAGTTAAAACAGAGAAACTGTGAATCAGATTATAAGACTGTTTCTGGGGCGCCTGGGTGGCTCAGTGGGTTAAAGCCTTCGGCCTTCAGCTCAGGTCATGATCTCAGGGTCCTGGGATCGTGGCCCGCACTGGGCTCTCTGCTCAGCAGGGAGCCTGCTTCCTCCTCTCTCTCTGCCTGCCTCTCTGCCTACTTGTAATCTCTCTCTCTGTCATATAAATAAATAAAATCTTAAAAAAAAATAAGACTGTTTCTGAGAAATGTGGAGTAAACTAAGTTTGAATTTAACGAATTGTAAGTAGTTCTTGGTTTCTTGTGTCTTATCTAAAAGTATACTGGCTAGGATGGAGGGTGGGCAAGGTGGCGACAGAGTAGGGGACCTTGTTTCATCTGGTCCTTTGAATTTAGCTGGATATTTATCAAACCATTCTGGATACATAGAAATTTACCCTGAGATGTAAGAAGATTTATCTGGATCTCTATAAGCAGAAAAATGACTTTTGCAAGGTAGGAGGTCTGGAACCTTGAGTCTTCAGGGGAAATACTGGAAGATAAATGGAGGGGGGAGGGAGCCTCCATAAGCCAGCCACCAGAAAATGATATAACACTAGAGCAAAAAATTGGGACCCTTGGAAATCTGCTCTAGTGTGAGATACCCCTTTCTGAAAAGGGCACAGGGATGTGCAGGGTAGAATTCTAGGTGGATCATTGTGGTCTCAGGATTTCAGGAGACTTAGAAAGAATGGGGGAGTCTGAACCAGTAGAATGCCCAGGCAGTTGAGTGGGTAGACTGGTTGTGATCAGTGATCCCAGAAGGGACTCTCAGCTCCGGTCACCATAAACCCTGAGCCAAGCCCATAGGGAGACTGCTGTGTGCCTGACCGCCCTGAAAAGGACTAGAAGGTATGGGCTGTTTAACATTCTAGGAGAGATAGAAAAACAGCTTGTGCCCAGGACACAGCAATAGATCTCAGGGAAGTGCCCATGAAAGGACACTGGGGTAGCACCCACCATGACCTGGGAGCTGCAGAAGAGGGTGCACACATGAGCCCGTGGCCACTAGCAATTGCGAAATCACAAAGCGCAGAGATGCTCACGGGTACCCGTAACTCCTCTGGGAAAGGGGCAATGGGCAGGAGATGGATTCGGCAGTTTGGCACACAAAGAGTCTGCATCCATGATTGGGCAACAGCTTTTGGGATGGTGTGACTACTGAATGGACACTGGGGCAGCTCCCAGAGTGACCTGGGAGCTATGGAAGAGGGTACACACGTGAACCCATGGCTGCTAGCAATTGCAAAGTCACAAAGTGCAGAGAGGCTTGAGGGTCCCCATAACTCCCCCAGGAAAGATGCAGCGGGCACGAATAGTCCGAGTCTCTGGAGTTTGATAGACAAAGAAGTGGAGATAGTTTGACCTGGAGGATTTATTGAAGAAAGGGGACCATGACCTTGCAGCCCTCGGCCAGAGATTTCTGCATGGCCGTATTTGCTCTGACCCTCTAAATTGAAGTGGAAAGCCACCAGGGAACAAAAGTCACACGACCAACCAGCTCACATTAAGCCAATCTCCCTGACAAGGGGTGGGGCAACTCCACCCAGGCAAAGACACCTGAGAAGCAGAGCAGCAGGCCCCTCCCCCGGAAGACAGGAAGAACAGGTGAATCATAGCTTATTTCCCACAGGACTGTAAAACTCCAGTGCAAAGGGTTAATAATATAGGGAGCTCCAGGTGTTCCCTCATGACTCATTTATACTTAAGGCAAAAATTTTACGTTTCTTTTTTTGTTTCTTATTCTTCCTTTTCTTCTCTCTCTCTTTCTTTTTTTTACCCTGTTCCCATTCCAAATAGACTCTTATTTACCAACTTGTTTTAAGTTACTTTTTAACTTTTATTTTCTTCACATGTCCGTATTGTAGATTTATCCCCCATACTAGCCCATTTTCACTCTATTCATTTTATCTTGATATATATGTATGATATATATGTTCTGATTTCTTTGCCATTTTAGGATATAGTGTCTAATACAGAATCCAAAAATCAGGAAGAGGAAGAACACCCTGATTTGTCCACCCTGAGAAATTATAATCTGTCACCCTGCCTGCTCCCCTCTTATTGTTTTGGATCATCTTGGCTTTGGTTGCATATCTCTGGTAGCTTTCCACCACTTCAGATTTTTTCTAGGGGGGGCATTTTGCGTGGGTAATGGTTGATATTTTGGAGTCTGTTCATTTGCTCAACCATCCCTCTATGGAATGACTAGATGGAGGAACTCTCAACAAAGAAAAGAACCAGAGACTCTGTCCTCTGCCATAGAAATAATGGGTATGGATATAAGCAAGATGTCAGACATAGAATTCAGGATAGCAGCCATGAAGTCAATAGCTAGGCTTGAAAAAAAGCATTAGTGACAATATAGAATCTCTAAGGGCAGAAATGAGATCTAATTAGGCCGAACTTAAAAATGTTATGAATGAGATGCAGTCTAAACTGGATACTCTAGGGACATCTGGATGGCTCAGTCGTTAAGTGTCTGCCTTCAGCTCAGGTCAGGTCCCAGGCTCCTGGGATTGAGCCCCGCATCTGGCTCCCTGCTCAGCAGGGAGCCTGCTTCTTCCTCTCCCACTCCCCCTGCTTGTGTTCCCTCTCTCGCTGTGTCTCTCTCTGTCAAATAGATAAATAAAATCTGTTAAAAAAATTAAATAAACTGGATACTCTAATAGGGTAAGTGAGACAGAACAGTGAATCAGTGATCTAAAAGATAAGCTGATGGAAAAGAAGAAAGCTGAGGAAGATAGGAATAGACAGCTAGTCGCCCATGAAAATAGATCAATGACACCATGAAACGTTCCAATGTCAGAATTATTGGGATCCCTGAGGGAGTGGGGGGAGAGAGAGAGAGGGAACTAGAAAGTGTATTTGAGAAAATCATAGCTGAGAACTTCCCTAATCTGGTGAAGGAAATAAACATTCCTGTCCAAGAGGCAGAGAGGACCCCTCCCAAGATAAAAATAGATCAACACCTAAACATATTAGTGAGGCATGCAAATCTTAGAGCTGAGGAAAGTATCTTGAGAGCAGCAAGGGGGGGATGAGATTTCTTATGTACAGAGGGAGGAACATCAGAATAACATCAGACGTATCCAGAGACCTGGCAAGCCAGAAAAGGCTGGCGAGACATATTCAGGGTACTAAATGAGAAGAGCATGCAGCCAAGAATAATTTATTCACCTAGGCTTTCATTCAGAATGGATGGAGAGGTTTAGAGCTTCCAGGACAGACAGAAACTGAAAGAATATGTGACCATGAAGCCAGCCAGGCAAGAAATATTAAGGGCGAATACTGTAAAAAAAGACCCCAAGAATAAGATAGACCAAAAATTAATAGAAACAATCTATAGAAACAGGTACTTTACAGGCAATACAATGGCACTAAATTCATATCTTTCAATAGCTACTCTCAATGTAAAAAGGCTCAATACTCCCATCAAAAGACACAGGGTTTTGGATTCGATAAAGCAGGACCCATACATATGCTGTCTACAAGAAACTCAATTTGAACCTAAAGACACATCCAGATTGAAGGTGAGGGAATGGAGAACCATTTATCATGCTAGTGGAGAAAGAAAGCCAGGGTAGCAGTCCTCATATCAGACAAATTACATTTTAAGCCAAAGACTGTAGTAAGAGATGTGAGGGACACTATATACACTTAAAGTGTCTATCCAATGAGAAAAATCTAAGAATTGTAAATATCTCTGCCCCCAACGTGCAAGCAGGCAATTACATACACCAATTAATAACCAAAATAAAGAAACATGGATAATAATACATTAATAGTAAGGGACTCCAACACCCCAGTCATAGCAATGGACATATCATCTAAGCAAAAGATCAACAAAGAAGCAAGGACTTTGAAATGACGCACTGGACCAGATGGACTTCACAGAAACATACAGTATAACATTCCATCTTAAAACAACAGAATATTCATTCTTCTCAAGTGCACATGGAACTTCCTCCAGAATAGATCACATACAGGGTCACAAATCAGGTCTCAACCGATACCAGAAGATTCTGATCATTCTCTGCATATTTTCAGACCACAATGCTTTGAAACTGGAACTCTTCACAAGAAGAAATTTGGAAGGAACCCAAACACTTGGAGGTGAAAGAACATCCTGCTAAAGAATGAATGGGTCAACCAGGAAATTAAAGAAGAACTTAAGTCATACAAGCTTATGAAAATGAAAGCAATTCGATTTAAACCTCTGAGATATGGCAAAGGTGGTCCTAAGAGAATAGTACGTAGCAGTCCAAGCCGCTCTCAAAAACTTAGAAAAATCCTAAATATACAAGCTAACCTTACACCTAAAGGACCTGGAGAAAGAACAGCAAATAAAGCCTAAACCAAGCAGCAGAAGAGAAATAATAGAGATTAGAGCAGAAATCAATGAAATTGGAAATAGAACCAGAAGAACAGTACAACAGATCAATGAAACTAGAAGCTGGTTCTTTGAAAGAATTAATACGATCGATAAACCTGTGCCAGACTTATCTAAAAGAAAAGAGAAAGGACCCAAATTAATAAAATCATGGTGAAAGGGGAGAAATCATGACTAAAGCCAAGGAAATAGAGACAATTATTAGAACTTATTACCAGCAGCTATGTGTCAAAAACTAGACAATCTGGAAGAAATGGATGCATTCCTGGATTCTTACAAACTACCAAGACTGAAACAGGAAGAAATAGACAATCTGAACAGACCAATAACCAGCAAAGAAATTGAAGCTGTCGTCAAAAACCTGCCAAAGATCAGGAGTCCAGGGAAGATGGTTTCCCAGGGGAATTCTGCCAGACATTCAAAGAAGAAATCGTACCTATTCTACTGAAGGTGTTCCAGTGAGTAGAAGTGGAAGGAAAACTTCCAAACTTGTTCTGTGAGGCCAGCATTACCCTGATCCCCAGACCAGACAAAGACCCCGTCAAAAAGGAGCATTACACACCAATATCCCTGAAGAACATGGATGCCAAAATACTCAACAAGATCCTAGCCAATAGGATCCAACAGTACACTAAAAGGGTTATTCATCACGACCAGGTGGATTTATTCCTGAGATCCAAGGGTGGTTCAACATTCACAAATCAATCAACAGGATAGAGCACATTACCAAAAGAAGAGACAAGAGCCCTATGATCCTCTCAGTGGATGGGAAAAAACATTTGACAAAATACAACATCCTTTCCTGATTAAAACTCTTCAAAATACAGGGATAGAGGGAACATATCTCAAAACCATAAAAGCCACCTATGAAAAGCCCGCAACAAATATCATTCTCAATGGGGAAAAACAGAGAGCTTTTCCTTTAAGGCCAGGAACACAGCATGGATGGCCATTCTCACTCAGCACTTTTATTCAACATCATACTAGAAGTCCTAGCCTCAGCAATCAGACAACAAAAGGAAATAAAAGACATTTAAATCAGCAAAGAAGATGTCAAACTCTCTTCGCAGACGACATGATACTTTATGTGGAAAACCAAAATACTCAACCCCAAAATTGCTAGAACTCATACAGCAATTCAGCAACGTGGCAAGATACAAAATCAGTGCACAGAAATCAGTTGCTTTTCTATACACCAACAATGTGACTGAAGAAAGAGAAAGGAAGGAATCGATCCCATTTACAATAGCACCAAAACCCATAAGATACTGAGGAATAAACCTAACCAAAGAGGTAAAAGAGCTATACTCTAAACTACAGAACACTTATGAAAGAAATTGAGGAAGACACAAAGAGATGGAAAAGCATGCTATGCTTATGGATTGGAAGAATAAACATTGTTATAATGTTTATGGTGTCCAGACCAATCTACACATTCAGGGCAATCCTTATCAAAATACCATCGATATAGTCACAGAGCTGGAACAAACAATCCTAAAATTCATATGCAACCAGAAAAGGTCCTGAATCTCTAGGGGAATATTGAAGAAGAAAGACAAAGCTGGGGACATCAGAATGCATGACTTCGAGGTATATTACAAAACTGTGATCTTCAAGACAGCATTGTATTGGCACAAAAGCAGACACAGAGATCAATGGAACAGAATAGGGAACCCAGAAATGGACCTTCAACTCTATCATCAACTAATCTTTGACAAAGCAGAAAAGAATATCCAGTGGAAGAAAGGCAGTCTCTTCAATAGATGGTGCTGGAAAAATTGGGACAACCACCTGTAGAAGAATGAAATTGAAATTATACCATTCTCTTACATCATACACAAAGATAAACTCAGAATGGATGAAAGACCTAAATGTGAGACAGGAATCCATCAAAGTCCTAGAGGAGAACATAGTAACCTCTTCGACATTGGCCACAGCAACTTCTGTCTTTTTTTTTTTTTAATAAGCTTTGTAAAAATTTATTTGTCAGACAGAGTGCACAAGCAGGGAGAGAATCAGGCAGAGCAGTCAGAGGGAGAAGCAGTCTCCATGCTGAGCAAGGAGCCTAATGCAAGACTCTATCCCAGGACCCTGGAATTATGACCTGATCTGAAGGTAGATGCTTAACCTACTAAGCCACCCAGGACACCACCCAGGTGTCCCTACAGTGACTTCTTCCAAGGCACATCTCTAAAGACAAAGGAAACAAAAGCAAAAAATGAACATTTTAGACTTTATCAAGACAAACAGCTTTTGCACAGCAAAGGAAACAGGCAACAAAACTAAGAAGGAACTCACAGACTGTGAGAAGATATGTACAAATGACATTACAGATAAATGGCTGGTATCTAAGATCTGTAAAGAACTTCTCAAACTCAAGACCCAAAAAACAAATAATTCAGTCAGGAAGTGGGCAGAAGACATGAGCAGACTCTTCTCCAAAGAAGACATCCAAATGGCCAACAGACACATGAAAAAATCCACATCACTTGCTATCAGGGTAATCAAAACTACAATGAGATACCACTTTCCACCAGTTAGAATGGCCAAAACTAACAACAAATGTTGGCAAAGATGTGCAGAAAAGGGAACCCTCTTACAGTGTTGATGGGAATGCAAATTGGTGCAGCCAATTTGGAAAACAGTATGGTGGTTCCTCAAGTTGTTAAAAATAGAGCTGCCTATGACCTAGCAATTGCACTACTGGGTATTTAGTCCAAAGATACAGGTGTAGTGAAAAAAAGGGGCACTTGCACCCCAGTGTTCATAGCCACAGTGTCCAGAATAGCCAAACAGTGGAAAGAGTCACAATGTCCTTCAATGGATGGCATGGATAAAGAAGATGTGGTTCATATGTACAATGGAATATTATTCAGCCATCAGAAAGGTTGAATACCCATCATGTGCGTTGGCATGGGTGGAACTGGAGGGTATTATTTTATGTGAAATATGTTAAGCAGAGACATATCATTTGGCTTCACTGTAACGTGGAACATAAGGAATAGCATGGAGGACCACAGGGGAAGGGAGGGAAAACTGAATGGGAAGAAATCAGAGAGGGAGACAAACCATGAGAGACTCTGAACTCTAGGAAACCAACTGAGGGTTGCAGAAGGGAGGGAAGTGGAGGGATGGGGTAACCTGATGACGGGCATGAAGGAGGGCATGTGTGGTGATGAGCACTGGGTGTTAAACGCAACTGATAAATCATTGAACACTACATCAAAAACTAATGATGGAATATATGTTGGTTAAATGAACATAATTAAAGTATGGTTCAGATAAAATAGATAAAAGTATACTGGCTGCCAAATAGGCTAAGAACAAAAAAGTGGGGATTTGGTTTGTTTGGTTGTAGTTTTGTTGTTATATATTTTCACCCTCTTAGCACATCTCAGAATTCCTCATTTTTCTTTTTTCAAATTTAAGGTCTGTATTTTTGTGGGGTAGGGAGGGTATATTTTGAGCCTTTTGTTTTCTGTTGGTCATTCTGTCTGTACCATAGTTTCAGTCACGTACTTCCAAATATAAAAGAGTTTGAGAAAGGGATAGAACATTAGACATTTAGATTCCTAAAGAGTTTAGGATGTTTAAGTCTCTTCACCTAAGCATTAGTGTCATTATTAGTAAGTAATGACCAATCTCACTCTTAAGAATGTTTGATGTACTGTCAGCTGCCACTTTCCTATAATAAGTGAGCTTTATTTTCTTTTTTTTTTTTTTTTTTTTTTTTTTTTTTTTTTTTTTTTTTTTTTTTTTTTTTTTTTTTTTTTTTAAAGATTTTATTTATTCATTTGACACAGAGAGAGAGATTACAAGTAGGCAGAGGCAGGCAGAGAGAGAGAGAGAGGAGGAAGCAGGCTCCCCGCTGAGCAGGAAGCCCGATATGGGCCTCGATCCCAGGACCCTGGGATCATGACCTGAGCCGAAGGCAGCGGCTTTAACCCACTGAGCCACCCAGGCGCCCAATAAGTGAGCTTTAAATAGACAACTTAAGAACCTGACCTTTGCAGTTCTGTTGTGAGATTTTTCTCTCTCATCCTGACCTCTAACTGCTCCTAACAGAGGAGGTAGAATCAGGGCACAAAAACATAAAAGTAAAACAACCTCGACTTTTTTATATTATTTTAAAAGGGATTTGAAAACAGTCTAACATTTGAAATTGGAACATGATTTAAGGCTATTACTAATAAAGTATAATTTTTGGGGTTTTTGTTAGTATACAAAATAAATGTGTGTATTTATGTACAAATATGACTTATTCACATATACAGTATCTCTGTAAAATAAATACATGCAAATAAATTCTACTGTTTAACTACAGAAACTCATTTTTAAAATAACCAGTTTTCTAGTTAAAAATAAGGGCAAAGTAGTCTCATTTACCCATTTACACTAATGTTTAGAAAACTCAACATGATTAATATTTTTAGAGGCAATCTCCTAAAAGCCCAGTTTAGAAAACTATTAAATAAAGCACAGTCATGTCAAATGGGTCTGTGTCTTGGAAACTCCTCCCCCAGTCATTCAAACTGGTTAAATAATTGCATTCTGCTACTAGAGAACTGGATGGTTGTTATCCATTCCATATTAACATTTATTTGAATGCTTATTATATGTCAGAGATTGCTGTAAATTTCACATGTGCCATTTCTCGTTATAGAAGCTATGGATAAAAGTAATAATGCCACTTTACATTAAACTAAGGTTTGGAGAGGTTAAAAAAGAAAAATTTTGCCCAAGATCATGTGGCAATGGAGTAATGGCACCTGAATTTGAAGTTCAAAGTCTTGCTTTTTAATTTAACCATTATCACTAAGTCAAGAACTGAAATATTCCTCTTTATTTTTTAATTATACCTGGACCAAAGAAGCTGCTCTTTTAGTTAATTCTTATTAGGAAGAAGAGTACAGCACTAGTTGTAAAGGTAACAGCAACAAAAACGAATGAAAGGACCAAGATATACTGGAGAAGACTTGGAAGAAGGAGACCAGATTTTGGCTCAGTTTTTAGCTTTTATATATAATCACTTTCTTAGAAAAGCCTTTCCCTACCACATCCTATTCCTTATCTGTCTATTAGAACACTGAACTCATTGTTGTAATTACCATATTGCAATGATTCTAAGGTGCACATATTTTTCATTTTAACATTTCTAAAATCTGGATGCATTTTACAAAATTGATGTTGTCTTAAAATTAGTTGGCAACATTTCTCCTTAATTATTGGTACAAAAAATAAGGATATGATTTATGGTCGATGGCATCTTACATTTGATGATTTACATGTGTTCCCACGAAAAGATTTCTATCATTCCAACAGCTTTAAATACCAGGTATATACAGTGATTTTCCAATTTCTAGTCTAGTCCTCTTTTAAGCTCCAGACCTGCATGTTGAACTAAATTTCCCTTCAATACCACAGGCATCACCATTTCAATATGTCTACTTTCTGAACAAACTTGTCTTTTAGTAGTCCCCCATCTCAGTAAATGGAATCTACATTTGTGCATTTGTAAAGCTGACCAGTTTGACTGCCAGGGTGTGAATCCCACTTCCACCCTATACTAGTTAGGTGAACACACTAAAACATGTGTCTGTCTTCATCTGTAGAATGGGAAGCTTAATAACACCTATCTCCAAGAGTTGATGGGACATTAAAACAAGGAGTTAATGTTAGCTGTCACTAATCTTCATGATACATATCTGTGACCTCTCTCCTTAACTCTGATCATCAAATCCTGTGAGATGTAGGCCCTTTAAAATATTTCTGTCAACTTTAATCTCATTGCTGCTTCTCCACTCCAAGCCCTCATTTTTCTCACCTATAGTACCTAATAGCTTCTACTCTTTCTCATCTCTAATCTATTCAATACAAAGATTAGTCAAACATCTTTTAAATCAGATCATACAGCTTCTTAAAAACCCGCAATTCTTAGCATGGTGTGTATTCTCAGTTGTCTGCCTAGCCTCTGCCTACTTTTTCAGCCTCATCTTATGCCTCTCTACCTCACAGTGTCACTCATTTCTCCCAAGATGAACTCCCACTCATCCTTTACTTTTCTTCTTAACTGCCACTGCCTCAAAGACATGTTCTGATCTTCCAAACTAAAGCAGGTACTTCAGTGCTACTGTATGATCTTTTATATTGAATTTATACCTTTCATATTTGGGGTGAAGATAAGGAAGCTGAGTGATTTTCCCAAGGCTTGAAATGCTAATTATAGTAGAACTAGAATGCCAACTGAGGACTGGCTAACTCTAAACTGTCAATTCCATGGTCTTTCCTTTGCTTCCTTGAGTGCAGAAGAAAGCATATGAATCAATGTGCTAGGCTTCCAAATATGGCCTGACTTCTCTCCTTTCTTTCCATTTAACCTTCAGTTAGGTTGTTCTTTCAAAATCCATTTCTTTGTGAGCCACCCACTCCCAAATTAGATTGTAAACCTTTGAAGTTGTCCTTCATCTATTCGAATGGTATAGTATAACATTCTTCTAGTAGTTCTTATGTATACCTAGCAGTTATATAAATTACCTTGCATACAGTAGATACTGATTAAATATTTTTGACTTAGGGATGTTAGAAAAAAACAATATTTTAATCCATTTAATATTTGCAAGGTTTGGTGATGTCTCATGAAGGAATTTAGTCCCTGCCATACTCTCTACCAATCAGTATCAGCACATTTTTGGTTTTCATATTTTGAATAGAACTGCCTCAAATTATTTTAAAGTAAATAGTTGGTGTCTTCATAGATTATTGTGCTTGTTTCACTAGAAAAACAATTAACCTTAAGTATTTTTGCTTTGCTTCAGGAATTAAGTGATCTACAACGAGACCCACCTGCTCATTGTTCAGCTGGACCCGTGGGAGATGACTGTAAGCTTTGCTCTCTTGCTAGGATTTTGCTACCATTAATAATATAGGTTTGAACATTTGTTAATGACTCCAAAACTCCTTTGTTTGTTTCAGTGTTCCACTGGCAAGCAACTATTATGGGACCTGTAAGTATGATTCATATATATGAAATTAATTCCCTCAGCCATACTTCATTCTTACCATTTCACCTTTGATGAGATGTTTGTGGCTAAGGTTGAGTTTTCTTGTACTCTGAACAGTCAGGAAGCAAAATACAATTAAAGAATTTTTGATGATTTTTCTGGAGCACTGGTGGCAAATACTTATTAGGATCACTTTGATGTTTTCCTTTGCCAAATCCTTGATTATTACACATAGTCATGGATCACCCACAATTTGCACCCAGGCTATATGTTACATATTTGGTTTATTGGTTTTTAAACACAAAAGTCAGTTGTTCAGAACCCAGCAAAATTGTTCACACATCAACAATTTTAGTAAAAGAAAAAAATAATAATTTTAGTAGGTTAGAAGTGAATCTAATTCAGCAATGGAATACCTGCAAGTAACCAGCACCAGTTTGCAATAACTCTTCACTGTTTCTGTGTGTAAGAGAGAACTGATGAGATAATTGGGATGGACATATCTTTGCCAACTCCTGAATTTGTTGTTTGTAGTTTTGTTGTATTGTACTAAACTCAGAATTACCTGCTATTTTATGACTGGCTTTACTTAACACTCACTACCCTTGTTAAGATTATTTCTTTCTGTACCTGGAGGCAGTTATAACTTGAAACAGACTTTTCTTTCTGTGCACAAAAATCTGATTGCATAAGAATGGGCATTGACCACTTTCTGGGTGAGAATATACATACCAGTACCCTGTTTACATGAACATCATTCCCTCCCCTGAAAGAATTTTATCTAGTAAGGCATGGAGGTTTTAATCATATTGCCTTGTATTTCACTTTTAAAAACAACAATTACTGAATTTTCAGAGCAGGAGTCCTGGCCAAATGTCTCAAATTACTAAATTGTTATATTAAGTTAGTTTTTTTTAAGGGTAAAATGCAATATATTTATTTAAATAACAACTTGAAGAATCTAGTTATTTTTCATTGCTTACTAAGAATCTTCAAAATACTATTATTTAAAGGCCCACCCTTACCATTTGAATTATAGCCCTTCACAGATATTTCTTAGATGAATCACATGTAGCAAATGGTTACAATTATGTTATTCATACCCCCTTTATTTTAGTAATGCAAACATGCCACTCTATAATATCATTTGAATTTACTTACATTTTCTACATTCCTTTTAAGTTTTGATGAACTAGAATTAAACTATATATAGTAAGAATAATTACACAGTATAGTCCTCTAATATATATGCAGAAACTTGGGGAGGTAATGATAGTCTTGCTATTATTACCAAACTGGTAATATAACATGACAAATTTAATTAAATATTAAGGAGGGGCACCTGGGTGGCTCAGTTGGTTAAGTATCTGAATTTGGCTTAGGTCATGATCTCAGGGTCCTGGGATTTAGCCCTATGTTGGGCTCCCCGCTCAGTGGGGAGTCTGCTTGTCCCTCTGCACCTCTCCCTGCTTATGCCCTCTTTCTCAAATAAATAAATTATATATATGATAGATATATGAATATATATGTGTGTGTACGTATATATATATATAGGAATATATATATGTGTGTGTGTATATATACATAAAGGTATATATATATGGGTATATATATATAAAGGAGTTATAATAGAATTTTGGGTATTTCGCTACCTTTATTCTTTATCATTTTTTCCTTGCTTGTAACATTAAATGTATTTTCTAACTGCCATAAAGAAACATGGCCAAATTAAATTCTTCCTGTAAAGTTGGTTCCTAATTTGATTCAATGAATATTGAATTTATCTAGTTTTATTTTGAACTTTTTTGCATTTTCCACATTATATTATAAACTGTTACTAAGTGAAGATTGGAGGTCTGAATTGTGTGTCATGTAGCCTTTCCTTTTTATAACTTGGTCTTTTTAGTTCTCTATTCTTGCCCCTTAAAGGACGACCATCAGGGGTGCCTGTGTGGCTCAGTCAGTTAAGTGTGTGACTCTTGATTTCAGCTCAGGTCTCATTCTCAGGATCATGGGATCAAGCCCCATGTCAGTTTCCCCACGGAGTGAGGAGACTGTTCAGGATTCTCTCCCCCTCTGCCCCTCTCCCTGCTTGCACTCTCTCTAAATCTTTAAAAAAAAAAAAAAGGACTATCAGATCTTAAGTTTTATAAATAAGAAGGTCAAAAAATCTGGCCCAAACTCTGTTTCCCATACTGATTACTGCTGCAGAAAATTCTTCTTTTCTCAAAGCAATCTTGTGTGTATACCAATCTATAAAACTCTAGACTCATAAAAAGATCTGTTTGGGTAAGTCACACCACTGTGTGTGTCCTATTTTTGTGTTTAACTTTGATGTTGTTATGATTGTTGGAGGTTCTTCCTTCATACCTGCAAAGGGAAACCTGTTTTCAAGGTAAACAATTTGAACTTAGGACAGAATGATGGGGTTTTTTCCCCCAAAATCAATTTGGGGGGGGGAATCATCTTAGGTTACTAAATAAATACAGTAATCACTGATGCAAATATTTGTAATTTCAGCCTGATAGCGCCTATCAAGGTGGAGTCTTCTTTCTCACCGTACATTTTCCAACAGACTATCCTTTTAAGCCGCCAAAGGTATTTTTCGTTTTTATGATTGATGTGACTCCTTTGTCAGGGATTTTGCTCTCTATCCCAAGATATGTACATGATGTCATAGACTGTGGGTAGCTTAGCATATTCAAACTATTCTGTAAAATCACTGAATTTAAAATATGCTTACTCAAATATTGGAGTATATCTGTAAAACAAAAGGCAGTATCTGTTATACTATAAATTAGTTTTCTTACCTTTTCTCCCCCTCCTCATTAGATATATGTAGTTTGGGAAATTTTTTATGGTCAAGAATCAGACTTTTGTATTCAGGGGATTATCTTTGAAAGTTGACCCTATTTCTCAGTTCTTAAGTTGTTATTCAACAATAATCCATTGAGCACCTCCAGTGTTGTTACATTGGGGAATACAAAAATAAATATGACACAGTCCCTTTATTAAGTGTGGTAGGAAAAATAAAAACATTTTCTTATTAAATTTAGACTGAATCTGAAGAGAAAGTAAATCAAGGAGGGAGAAGTTTATTAAATACTGCCACTCAGATTATTTTAGATTTTTAAAAACACCTGATTAACATTATACATGAAACAATGTAACAACTCTTGTGGAAGATTAAAATTCTTAGCAGATTCCTTCAATAGGTAACAGACTGAGGGCCCTCAACTTTCCTCTGGAACAGGGTCGGCACTCTATTTTTAGATCCAGTGTCACTTGCAGGTATCAATGATAAGCAAATTAAGAAATGGATTACTTTGAAGGATGATGAAAGCCATGATTAATTACTTCAGGTACTACTCAGCCAGTCGTACCAGCTATTATAGATTTATTTATTATATTCCAAAATACTTCTCAGTTCCAGGGGGGGAAGGGGGAACTGACTTTATTTGCTTTCACACTCACAGTAGCTAAAACTATGTGTGTACAAAGTAGATGCTCAATTTGTTGTTCAATACATTTCTCCTCTAAGGTTATATAAAGTTGAGGACATTTTACTCTAGAGCAGATTGGTTCTGTTTTGTTCATAGTTTGTGAGTTGACACATTTTTGTTTTTTTTTTTTAGATTGCTTTCACAACAAAAATTTACCATCCAAACATAAACAGTAATGGAAGTATTTGTCTTGATATCCTGAGGTCGCAATGGTCACCAGCTCTAACTGTATCAAAAGGTAATTTCATTTACCAGATTTATAACTCTTGATAATGGTGAGACAAGAAAAATATAGCAGAAGTATCTAGGGACTAAAGTTTAACAACAACCAAAAACCAGTCTACTGTGTTTTCTCCTGCTTTGATTTTGCTTTGCTTTCATAGCTCTTCTGTTACTCTTTTGCTTTGTCAGTTAGCATGGCATGGTTAATGGTCAAGCCTTAATAATAAAATGAGACAAATTTTAAATATGTTAGAATTAGAAATTTGGTTGAGCCTATTGACATTTTATCCCTTTAGTTTGGGCTTTAAAGAGAAAGACATAGTAAAAATAAGATTTTAGGAACAGTTGTCCCATTTATTAAATAGGATTGTTGATGTAATGAGTAAAGCTTTACATCTCTTACTTCATCTAAGAAGAAATACCCGAGTAGGCTGATATATGATTTAAAATGAAAGACACATTTCACACTTTGGAATTATGCAGTACATTTATTAGCATGTTAGTCTAAACTTTTAATAACCAATAGTATTATTTATGATGGGTAACAATCCATGTGGATTCTCAGCTTTTTTTTAAAGATTTTATTTATTTATTTGACACACAGAGAAAGAGATTACAAGTAGGCAGACAGGCAGGCAGAGAGAGAGGAGGAAGCAGGCTCCCTGCTGAGCAGGGAGCCCGATGCTGGCCTCGATCATGACCTGAGCCGAAGGCAGAGGCTTTAACCCACTGAGCCACCCAGGCGCCCTGGATTCTCAGCTTTAACAGATACATACCTTTTTCTTGCTAAATTATCATATGTGTATGTAGACCTTCTAGTACCTAGCCAATAGTATCTGCTGTGCCAGCCCTCTTAATTCATGTCTTGTTTCTCTAGCAGAAGAGAACCCAACCATTGGAAAATACTGTTTTGACTTAGAAGCTTCTCCCCCTGAAGTAATTTGGTAGTTTTCCCTTTTATAAAATTTAAGAAAATTATTTCTCTTGAAGGATTCAAGGGAGAAATGAGTCTATGCTCATTAAAAAAAATCTTTTAAATAAATGCTACATGAATGTTTAACTTCTTAGAAGCGATTAAGTTTATAGGAAGCAGGGTCCACACTGATAATTATTTCAGATATTAGGCAAGTAGTAGCCCTTTATGTCAGCTGTTTATTATGAATGGCAGTTTTTCTGATCTAAAATATTTGTATAAAATGTTCATGTAGACTCTAGTGTCTTTTTAAAAATCACATAGTGTAACTGTTATGCACTAGATGCAAGAAAGTTTTTGTGTCACAGGGTTATTCAAATTAATATACTCTTTCCTGGAATGTAAATGTAAATGTAATTCATTTGGTGTAAGTGGTTAAGTATCTACACATACAAAAGAAATGGCAGAGTGCCAGATGTTGAGCACTAATTTTCTAACATCGGTAGCTTTTTTAAATATTAATTAGTATTCTTGGCTTCTGGAAACTGCACTTGAAAAAGAATTTCAAGTAGCCTCACTGTCCTCATATGTAAAACGGGGATTATAAGAGTATTACCATGTAAGGTCACTATGCATCTGGCACATAGAAGGCACTTGACTGAATGTTAACTATTATTACCTTTTTCTTTATCTTAAAACATTTGATTTGTGTACATGATAGTGAAATCAGGGCACATTGCTCTTGGTAGCAGGAGTGGGAAATGAGAAACTTCCCTCTTGCTTATTTTATAAGGTAGCTTATACTTTGCTTATTTGTACATTTTCTACTTTTTTATATTTTAAATGTCTTATTTTGCTTTTTATTGTGAGTTGTCTGGAAACTCTGGAGTTGGGAGCCCAGATAATCTACCCTATCGGTTTAATATAAAAGACTTAAAACTTCAGTAGGCAGATGGAAGATGAATAAAATACTAATTTTTCTCATTAGCCCTTAGCAGCCCCCTTTCTGTGTCATTTAAGAAATTAACTCAGATTTATCAATTCGCTTGTGGATTTGTAAGAGTGGGAAAAGATAAAGGAACATAGTAGAAGAAGGTGAAGATGAAATGTTCTCCCAAAGATTCCTCGTATGCCCTCAGAAGTCATGGCATGCAGTCATAGCAGATAAATCAAGAACCAGAGTCCTTGTTCCTTACTTTTTCAGATACTTAGATTATTTTTAAAAATGTAGGTATTTGGATTAGTATTTTGATGTGGCAAGAAACAACTACTTTTTCAATTTTCACTTATATTTTAAAACATACAAGTTATGTATTGATAACTTCACATTTTTTTTAACTGTTCACATTTTTAAATGAGTGTGATACAAATAATGTACATGGAATAAAAGATTCATTGAAAAAACTGACAAATCTTTCTTCTTTGTAGGCAAACTGTAGCACTAAGCCAAAGTAAAAAAAAGTGCATAAACATAAGTCCAAAATATTTTGGACTATTAACTGAAATTTGTTTGCTTTACTTTGAATTGAATAAAACATAGATTTTCTTCATTAAAATAAAATAAAAAATGGATGGTTTCCTCATTAAAGTACAAAAGTATCTTTAAGAAATACCTAGGGATGCCTGTGTGGCTTGGTCAGTTAAGCGTCTGCCTTAGGTTTAGATCATGTTCCCAGGGTTCTAAGTTTGAGTCCCTCATTGGGCTCCTTGCTCAGCAGAGAGCCTGCCTCTCCCTCTGCCTGCTGCTCCCCCTGCTTGTGTGCTCTTTCTCTCATATAAGTAAATAAAGTCTTAAAAAAAAAAAAAGAAATATCTAAAGTTAGGATTCTGTTCTATAAATGTTTTGATTAGGTACCATATTCAGTATATGTATGTGTTACCTAAAATTATTTTTATAGAGAACTCTTCAGATTAAATATTGTTAATAGTTACTTTATAAATCCACATTTTTTAAATAAGTAGAAATTCAAATAAAATTGAAGGCTTCAAAAATTATAGTGATTTTGTATTATATACATTGTATGCTAATTTTATAATTTTTAATTTAAAAATTAGAAGTATTTGCTCCTAAGCAAAGTTAATCTAAAAGGTAATTTAAAATGCTCATTTATTTTGTCTTCTTTATAAGTTCATTGTCTATATTCAGTAAAATCGTTTTCATATATGTAATTGTTATGAAGCAGAAAGATCATTATCTGATGGGATGTTCTTTTTTCAATTTAGTTTTATTGTCCATATGTTCTCTACTTTGTGATCCTAATCCAGATGACCCCTTAGTACCAGATATTGCACAGATCTATAAATCAGACAAAGAAAAGTAAGTGTTTACTTATATTAGTTTACTTATATATCTATCTGGGTATATTTCTGTGTAGTCTGCCAGATATTGCACAAATCTATAAATCAGACAAAGAAAAGTAAATGTTTACTTATATAAGTTTACTTATATATCTGCCTGGGTGTATTTCTGTGTAGTCTGCCAAAACATAAGTTATTATCAATATATTTATGTACATTTCATTGTGTTTATTGTACTGAGTTTGCTTATCTTTCCAATGGAAGGAGTCTTTCTTTTTAAACTTTATTAGTCTTTTTACAAAAGATATTATTCCTTCCCACACAGTGTTTAGTCCTTTACTATTTAATAGTTCATGTTCTGCATTTGCATAATATGTCTATTTTTTGATAGGAAAGAACTATATATATAGTTCTGGGTAATAAATTTAAAATCAAAGAATTTGATAATCGGAAAGCCTTGAATATTGTATTCCTTATCTTTTCTAGTTATTTCTAACACCCTCCAAACTGACCTAATTTTCAAGCTGTTTCATCTTGCTGGTACCATTGATTCATTTGCATTTTACAGACAATGCCCATTCCGGGTTGGCTTTTATAGACTTCTGTTAGAAATTGATTCCTTATTTTCTTGTTTATGATGTAGGCATTTTTTTATATTGGTTGTAGAGAAATCCATCAGTTAAAGAATCACTTGTTTTCTATTTTATTTAATATATGAGCCTAAGTCACATTGACCCAATAATTGCTGTATGAGTGATTATTGCAATTAAGTGTAAGAAGGTATACAGTTTTATATAAATAGTTCTTCTAAAAGATTCAATTTGTATATTTTTACTATATCCCTTTTGTATGCCTACAGATACAACAGACATGCAAGAGAATGGACTCAGAAATATGCAATGTAAAGTCAAAAAAAATTTCATATATACCAGAGTACTGTAAAATCTAGGTTTTTTTCAACATTAGCAGTAAATTGAGCACTGTTTACTGTTTCATTGTACCATGAAATCCTTTGATTTTTACCCATTTTACATGTATTTCTGAAGCAAGACAAAACAAACTTCCAAAAATACTTTAAGACTGTGATGAGAGCATTTGTCATTTTGTATGCATTGAGAAAGACATTTATTATGGTTTTTAAGATACTTGGACATCTGCATCTTCAGCTTACAAGATCTGCAATGCATCTGAAAAGCAACCAAATTATTTTTTGCCGAAACTAGATGTTTTTACATGAGAAATACTGTATGTGTTGTCTAAGATGTCATCAGTTTTATAAATCTGTATTTAGATTTCATTCTTTGTTAGCTCACTTTATAATTTGTATTTTTTTACTGTATAGACTAAATATATTCTATTTACATGTATGTCAACTCATTACCTTTTTCTTGTGAACAGTATTGAAAAAACCCAACAGCCGGTAATTAAATGAATTAACTGTCTGTCTCCCTTGTCTTAGGGTAATCAGTAGATTGATTGCAGATTTCTTAAACCTGAAAGGATCTTTACACTGTAGTTCTCAGTATCCTGATTATCGAGAAACACTTGTTTTGATTTTGTTATACTTGACTTAACTTTATTGCAATGTGAATTAATTGCACTGCTAAGTAGGAAGATGTGTAACTTTTATTTGTTGCTATTCACATTTGAGTTTTTTTCTGTATAGGCAATGTTATATTGACACCTTTTACAGATATTAATGTAGCCTTTTCCATATAAATAAAATGCTTTTTCTACTATTTGTCTTGATTACTTAAAGAAATAAATTATCTATAAGTAAGAATCAAAACTATAAAATTTTGCATGCAAATTAATTCCAAATTGTGCAAATGAGGTCTTGTATTTGGCATTCATTGCCATTAATTATATATATTTTATTGCTTTAGGTTTGTGTTTGTTTACTCTATTATCAGTCTAGAGGATGGTACACATTAGACCCTTGTTATAGAAGAGAATTTAGAATAAGTTGAGATTTGTCTTAGATCACATTTTAAGTGGATCATTTACTAAAGTACTCTGATAAGTATAAGGCAGTGTCACCCATACTGAAGAAAGTATTGACCTGAAAAATAGTTTAATTATTAAAGTGCCCCTCTAGGTGGAATGGACGTTGTAATTTCTTAACATTTTAAAATGTAGAATTTTTAAAATAGTAATTTTAAAATAGTAATTTAGTCCCATCACATCTGAAAGAGGACATCCGTTTTTTACTATAGATGTTAGAAAGAAAATTCTAAAATGTTGCTTTCCTCTGTTTTTATAAATTTCCAGTTAAAAGTGATTTAAATAAGCAGGTTATCTTTGCAGATTTTAAAGAAAGCTAGAAAGTTCTGATGGTTTAACATGGAAAAAAAATACATTTCTAATTATTTAGCATGCTTACCAAACTTGAGTGAGTGTCATTTTTAAGAAGAGTTGTATCTCTTTGGATTATTGCAGTAGCTGTATAAGTGTGCAAGAATCTGTGATGGATGTAGTTGTTAGTAAAGCATTTAAATCACTTAAGTATTTTACCATGGATCATTATTATTAAAGCACAAAATAACCCGTTGGTAGAAAATGTGTTTTTATAAATGAGTGTAAAAATAATTAAATGAATTGTGGAATGGATGTTTAAGAAAATATAGGTTTAAAAAGTAACTATATTAAATAATGTCTTGAAACAAACATATCTGAAACACACTGCTTTACTAGGTATATGATTATAAGCTACATTCACCCAGAATTTGAACACTCAACTTCATTAGATATAAGTATTTAGTATATTTTGATAGTAAAGGATTTCATTTCTTGAATATCTTTCACTTTTTTAAAAGTTTTGATTTGTGTGGCATTTATTTTTGGAAGTGTCTTTTTTTTCTTTATTAAAGGTTTTGAAACTCGCCTAATTCTTGTTTGCCTTTGCTTACAACTGAATTGTATGACCAGACTCCAGAGGAGTGAGCACAAGTTCTCATATTAAATAAAAACCTTAAGAGTTCAGTGGTGGCATAATGATTAGCCAAGTCACCATTTTAGTTCTTTCATTTTTGCTTAATTCTGACAAGGATGTATCGGTTACCTTGTAAAACTGCAAGTCTGAAGTCAGGGGCCTTCCTCCATAAAGTAACTATTAATTTAGGGACCCATGGAATGAAGAAAATGGGTAGTCCTTTGGAGATATAGGATAGTACCTCTTGCAGTCTTGGGTGTTTCAAGATAGTTGAAAACGAAATTCAAGTTGAATTCTGGACATTTGTAAATGTCACTTACAGTAAGTCAGAGATACAAGTTGTAAGGACAATCATACCCATATTTGCATATCATTCCTGAAGTACAGGCTTTACACTTGCCTATGTAAACCATATATAATTATTTATTTTTGCTTTAAGTTGTCCCCCTCACCCCTTTAGGTTTGTGTTTTACTGTTAAACTGTTTAGGGAAAATTTAAAATTTACTTTGCAGATCAACTACTTATCAATTGGAAAGGATCATAAGGTATCAAATGAGAAATACACAAACACAGAGCACAGGGGCAACCTATAATATTCAAAAGTAAGTTTTTAAAAAATTTTTTGATAAAAATACCATATATAATTTTTCATTTCTTTTATTACTTTATTTCAGTGATCAGTGTGTACAAGATTCAGCCATGATGTTTTGCAGGATCCTGCTCTCACAGTTCTGTATTTTTAAGATGGAAAGATTGGGAAAATTAATTTTCCTCTCAGATTAAAAGAGATTCTTGGTCATGAAACTATTTATATCATGTTTATTTGTGGGTAGTCAGTTGGAACTGGACTCAAAGTCCAGTTCAGTCAATGATGTTTTGAGTTCTGCTGTAGAATCATCAGTCCTGTTACTAAGACCAGCCGTGGAAAATGTGATCAATGATTTAGCCATGGCCATATAAATAGAGCTTCAGTGTATTCAAACTGTTGGATTTTGTCTGTTAAAATACAAGAGTACTGCTTATCTTTTTAGTTTAAATCTTTAAAGTGATTATCAATATAATAAAGTAATAACAAACCTGGACTTTAGAAGTTCAGTTTTATCACTCAACTACAAACTAGGACTTTCAAAAAAATTTTTCCTTAATATAGGGGCTTAAATGCAATTCATTAGCTCAAAAGTATAACGCACGTCCTTCATGAAAGTTCTCATTTTTAAAATATGTTTCTATTACTGTTCTAATAGTTGTACAGATAAGAGAAGATGCATTTAATTTCACTTGTAAAAATTGCTATGTATGGAAAATTAGTCATTTCTACTTTTTTTTTCTGTACTGAGTGATGTTGGCAAACTTCTTAAACAATTGATAGGCTTTCATCAGGAGTTTTTCAGTAACAGTGATAATTAAAAATTTGTGGACAGCTGATGTTTTTAGTTGTAGAAATAATCTGAAATGTAAAAATATGTTCATGACAACTTAATAGTATTATATCACTTATTTGTATTATATTACATTTAAATTTCTGCTGCCATTGTCCTGTTATATATAAGAAGGTGGTTTTAAATTGCAAGTGAAATGAATGAATAGAAGGAGGGAATATTCACCTAAAAATATTAGCATTTGGAATGATTTTTTGTATAGTAAGATACATTTCTTTACTATGAGTTGTGTATGAAGTAGAGTATTGTAAACTCTTAATATACGTGTTGTGGGGACCAGTTGTGACACCACTTGTGTTGGCACTTCTAACCCACTCATTTTTTAAAAATTTTTTACTTTTTCTTGTGTTATGTTACTCACCTTACAGTATGTCATTAGTTTTTGATGTAGTGTTCCAAGATTCATTATTTATGTATAACACCCAGTGCTTCATGCAATACGTGCCCTCCTTAATGCCCATCACCGGGCTCACCCATTACCCCAAACCCCTCCCCTCTAAAACCCTCAGTTTGTTTCTCAGAGTCCAGTCTCTCATGGTTTGTCTTACCCTCTGATTTCCCCTCCTTCGTTTTTCCCTTCTAATGTCCTCCCTGCTATTCCTTATGTTCCGTAAGTGAAACCATATGATAATTGACTTTCTCTGCTTGACTTATTTCACTCAGCATAATCTCCTCCAGTCCCATCATGTTGATGGGACTTTTGCATGTTGATGCAGAAGGTGGGTATTCATCCTTTCTGATGGCTGGGTAATATTCAGTTGTATATGTGGGCCACATCTTCTTTATCCATTCATTTGCTGAAGGGCATCTGAGCTCTTTCCACAGTTTGGCTATTGTGGACATTGCTGCTATGAACTTTGGGATGCATATGACCCTTCTTTTCACAACAACTGTATCTTTGGGGTAAATACCCAGTAGTGCAATTGCCAGGTCATAGGGTAACTCTATTTTTAATTTTTTGAGGAAACTCTACACTTTTTTTCCAAAGTGGCTGCACCAACTTGCATTCCCACCAAAAGTGTAAGAGTGTTCCCCTTTCTCCACATCCTCTCCAACATTTGTTGTTTCTTGCCTTGTTTTTTGCCATTCTAACTGGTGTAAGGTGGTATCTCAATGTGGTTTTGATTTTCCCTGATGGCTAATGATGATGAACATTTTTTCATGTGTCTGTTAGCCATTTGTATGTCTTCTTTGGAAAAGTGTCTGTTCATGTTTTCTGCCTGTTTTTTAACTTGATTGCTTATTTGTTGGGTGTTGAGTTTGAGAAGTTCTTTATAGATCTTGGATATTAGCCCTTTGTCTGTAGTGTCATTTGCAAATATCTTCTCCCATTCTGTGAATTGCATTTTTGTTTTGTTCACTGTTTCCTTTGCTGTGCAGAAGCTTTTATCTTGAATTCCCAAAAGTTCATTTTTGCTTTTGTTTCCTTTGCCTTTGGAGACGTGTTGAAAGAAGTTGCTGTGGCTGGTGTCAAAGAGGTTACTGCCTACTTTCTCCTCTAGGATTTTGGTGGAGTCCTGTTTCACATTGAGGTCTTTCATCCATTTAGAATTTATCTTTTTGTATGGTGTAAGAGAATGGTTGAATTTCATTCTTCTGTATATAGCTGTCCAGTTTTCCCAGCACCATTTATTGAAGAGACTGTTTTTTTTTTTTTCCCTTGGATATTTTTTCCTGCTTTGTCAAAGATTATTTGACCATAATGTTGAGGTTCCATGTATGGGCTCTCTACTCTGTTCCATTGGTCTATGTTTCTGTTTTTGTGGCAGTCCATGCTGTATTGGTGATCACAGCTTTGTAATATAGCTTGAAGTCAGGCAGCGTGATCCCCCCAGGTTTGTTTTGTTTTTTTGTTTCAACATTTCCTTGGCGATTCAGGGTCTTTTCTGGTTCCATGCAAATTTTAGGATTGTTTGTTCCAGCACTTTGAAAAATGCCAGTGGAATTTTGATCGGGATGGCATTGAAAGTGTAGATTGCTCTAGGCAGCATAGACATTTTAACAATGTTTATTCTTCTGATCCATGAGCATGGAATGTTTTTCCATCCTTTTATGTCTTCTTCAATTTCCTTCATGAGTGTTCTGTAGTTCCTAGAGTATAGATCCTTTACCTCTTTGGTTAGGTTTATTTGAAGTTATCTTATGGTTTCTGGTGCTGTTGTAAATGGAATCAATTCTCTAATTTCTCTTTCTACAGTTTCATTGTTACTGTGTAAGAAAGCAACTGATTTCTGTGCATTGGTTTTGCAATCCTGCCACATTACTGAATTGCTGTATGAGTACTAGTAATTTGGGGGTGGAATCTTTTGGGTTTTCCACATAAAGTATCACGTCATCTGTGAAGAGAGAAAGTTTGACTTCATTACCAATTTGAATACCTTTTATTTCTTTTTGTTGTCTGATTGCTGTTGCTAGGACATCTAGTACTATGTTAAACAATAGTGGCGAAAGTGGGCATACTTGTCATGTTCCTGATCTTGAGGGAAAGGCTCTCAGCTTTTCCCCATTGAGAATGATATTCATTGTGGGTTTTCATAGATGGATTTTATGAAATTGAGAAATGTTCCCTCTATCCCTATACTCTGAAGAGTTTTGATCAGGAAAGGATACTGTATTTTGTCAAATGTTTTTTCTGCATCAGTTGAGAAGACCATGTGGTTCTTCTCTCCTCTTATTAATTTGTTCTATCACATTGATTGATTTGCAGATGTTGAACCACCCTTGCATCCCAGGGATAAATCCCATCTGGTCATGGTGGATAATCTTTTTAATGTACTGTTGGATCCTATTGGCTAGAATCTTGTTGAGAATCTTGGCATCCATATTTATCAGGAATATCCACCTGAAGTTGTGCTTTTTGGTGGGATCTATGCCTGGTTTGGGGATCAAGGTAATGCTGGCTTCATAGAAAGAGTCTGGAAGTTTTCCCTCGCTTTCTATCTTTTGAAACAGCTTCAGAAGAATAGGTATTATTTCTTCTTTGAATGTTTGGTAGAATTCCCCAGGGAATCCATCAGGTCCTGGACTCTTGTTTTTTGGGAGGATTTTGATCACTACTTCAATCTCATTAGTTATTGGTCTATCCAGGTTGTCAATTTCTTCCTATTTCAGTCTTGGAAGTTTATAGGTTTCCCAGAATGCATGCATTTCTGCTAGGTTGCTTAACTTATTGGCATATAACTGTTGATAATAATTTTTAATGATTGTTTCTATTTCCTTGGTGTTAGTTTTGATCTCCCCCCTTTCATTCATAATTTTTTTAATTTGGGTCCTTTCTCTTTTCTTTTGGATTATTCTGGCCAGTGGTTTATTGATCTTATTAATTCTTTTAAAGAACCAGCTTCTAGATTCATTGATGTGTTCTACTGTATTTCTGGTTTCTAATTCATTGATCTCAACTCTAATCTTAATTATTTCCCTTCTTGTGTGTGGGGTGAGCTTAATTTGTTGTTGATTCTCCAGTTCTTTAAGGTGAAAAGAGAGATTGTGTATTCAGGATTTTTTTTTTTTTTGAACGAGGCTTGGATGGTTATGTATTTCCCCTAAGGACCACCTTTGCAGTAATCCATAGATTTTGGACCTATGTGTTTTCATTCTCATTGGTTTCTATAAATTGTTTAAGTTCTTCTTTGATTTCCTGGTTGACCCAAACATTCTTGAGCACGATGGTGTTTAGCTTCCAAGTATTTGAATTTCTTCCAAACTTTTTCTTGTTAGTGAGTTCTAGTTTCAAAGCATTGTGGTCTGAGAATATACAGGGAATAATCTCAATCTTCTAGTATCAGTTGCAACCCGATTTGTGACACAGTATGAGGTGTATTCTGGAGAAAGTTCCATGTGTGCTCGAGAAGATTGAGTATTATGTTGTTAGGGTGGAATGTTCTGTATATATCTATGCAGTCCATCTAGTCCAGTGTGTCATTCAAAGCTCTTGTTTCTTTGATTTTCTGCTTAGATGATTTGTCTGTTGCTGAGAGTGGAATGTTAAGATCCCCTACAATTAATGTATTATTATCAATATGTCTCTTTATTTTGATTAACAGTTGGCTTATGTAGTTGGCTACTCCCATACTGGGGACAAAGATATTTATAATTGTTAGAACTTCTTGTTGGATTGACCCTTTAAAAATGATACAGTGTCCTTCTGTATCTCTGACTACAGTCTTTAGCTTAAAATCGAATTTGTCAACTATGAGGATTGCTAACTCAAGAGTTCTTTTGTGGTTCGTTGGCATGAAAGATGGTCCTCCATTACTTCACTTTCAGTCTGGATGTATTGTTAGGTTCAAAATGTGTCTCTTGTAGACAGCATATGGATGGGTCCTGTCTTTTTATCCAATCTGCAACCATGTGCTATTTTATGGGACATTTAGGTCGTTCACATTGAGAGTGATTATTGAAAGTTATGTTTTTATTGTCATGTTGTCTGTGAGGTCCTTGTTTCTATAGATTGTCTCTTTAAATTTCTGTTCTATATCTCTTTTGGGGTCTTTCTTTTTTTATAGAACCCCCTTAGTATTTCTTGGAGGACTGGCTTAGTGGTCACATATTCTTTCAGTTTTTGCCGGTCTTGGAAGCTCTTTATCTTTCCATCCATTCTAAATAACAGCCTTGCTCGATAAAGTATTCTTGGCTGCATGTTCTTTCCATTTAGTGCCCTGAATATGTCTTGCCAGCCCTTTCTGTCTTGCCAGGTTTCTGTGGACAGGTCTGATGTTCCTCCCTCTGTACATAGGAAAGCTCTTCCCCCTAGCTGCCCTTAAGATGTTTTCCCTGATTTTAAGATTTGTGAGTTTCACTATCACATGCCTGGGGGTCGGTTTGCCCTTCTTGATCTTGGGGAGTGTTCTCTCTGCCTTTAGGACATGAGTGCTTGTTTCATTCCCCAGATTAGGGAAATTCTCAGCTAGGATTTGCTCAACTATATCTTCTAGTCCGTCCCCCCCTCCCCCGCCCCACAAGGGATCCCAATAATTCGGACATTGGAACGTTTCATGGTGTCATTTATTTCTTTAATTCTGTTTTCAGGGATTCTAAGCTGTTTGCTCCAGGCATCCTCCTGATCCTTCTTTTCTATCAGTTTGCCTTCTAGAGCACTAATTTGTTCTTCTGCTTCATTAGCTCTAGCTGTTAGAGTATCTAGATTAGATTGGATCTCACTGACAGCATTTTTAAGTTCCGCCAGATCAGCTCTCACTTCTGCCCTTAGAGAATCTATGTTGCCATTAATGGTTTTCTTCATCCTAGCTATTGTCTGCATAAGTGTTACCCTAGAGCCTATTTCTGACATCTTGCTTATATCCATATCCATTATTCTGTGGCAGAGGTCACAGTCTCTGAATTTTTCCTGTATTGGGGGTTCCTCCTCCTAGTCCTTCTGGTGAGAGGTGGTTGAGGGAATGTATAGAGTCCAAACTATTGACCACAACCCAAGAAAGATGCATCTGTTTTATAGGGACCTTAGGGTTGTTGGCCTCTTGTTCTTTCAGCCTGTCTTCTGGGGGAGGGGCCTGCCATGCTGTTACTCAGGCAACCTTGTTTGGGCAGAATTGCCCTGCCCCCTGTGGGGGTGGGATGGGTTCAGTGAAAACTGGTTTCAGGGGGCTTTTGTTCTCTGGCGGCTTTCCCTGGTGGCTTTCTCTGTCTCTTCCGAGAGAGTCAGAGCAGAAGTGACCGTATCCAGTCCTCTGTCTTAGAACAGAAAGATTGCAGTCTGTTCTCCAGAAAGCCCTCCAGGCCATACTTGACTCTGTTTTTGTCTGTGCTGCTAAGAACCGCAGTGTCCCGGGTTGTGCACCCCACAGGAGCACTCCCAACTCTCACTTCCAGATCCAGGCATGTGTCTGCCCTTTGTGCTTCTAAAACTGCCAGCCTTCCCCAGTTCACATGCGTGCCCCCACAGCCCAAGGTTTCAGTCTGGGGGCTGCCCTAAAGTCCTTTCCCACGGCTACAGGTCTGCAAGTCTGTGCCTGGTTCTGAGTGGGCTGCTTTTACACTCCTGTGTTATTTTACCTTCCCAGGCCCAGTGCTTGAGGCAGCTCCCTCCCTCCCCCTCTGTTTATCTTCTGATATCTGCTGCAGAATTGTGGCTCCCCACTTCATACCTTGAAACAATCTGCTAGATATCCTGTTGGTATAGATCCTGATATATCTTCTCACATCTCAAGCTGATTTCATTGGTGTTCAGTGTGGTTTGACAGATATCCAGCTCAATTCAGGGGACCTGTTGAAATAGGGCCCCCTACTCCTCTGCCATCCTAGTCCTCTCCCTCATTTTTTCAAAGATTTTATTTTTATTTTAGAAAGACAGAGTGTGAATGGGGGAGGGGCAGAGGGACAAGGAGAGAACCTCATGCAGACTTTGTGCTGAGCATGGAGCCCAATGTAGGGCTTGATCCCATGACCCTAAAATCATTACCTGAGCAGAAACCAAGAGTCAACGTTCAACCCACTGAGCCACCCAGGTGCCCCTGACCCACTCTTTTAATAGCCCACAACCACCCACACATTCAGTGTGTGAAGATGATTCATAAGACTAAGCATATGGTCATACTCATAGGTAAGACTTATAGTGTGACACAGCAAAAATACACAGTTGGATCAGAAAGAGGAAAAAACTAGCGAAATTAGTCTAGAGTCTAGAGGAACCCATGTGCAGGCTTCCTATGCTGTCCTTGAAGGGGCTACACAGAGTGTACTCCTTCCCACAGTGAAATGCATTAACATAGGCACAGTATTTCTGCCCAGGGAAGCCTGTTTAAAAAGCTCAGGGTTTTTATTGGGTGCTAAATCATGTAGGCACACTTTGCCCAAAGAAATTCTAATTTCCCAGAAGAAAAGCAGGTGCTCATCATAAATCACATGGTTTTTAAAACAGTCTAAGTCTGGTCAGGCTAGCACAGCCAATACAACCAAATCAAATAGAGAAAATTTCAAAAGCCAAGTTTCTAGATGCCAGCTGAGGGCCAACCTTGTAAAGATTAGGCCACATCATTTGTTGAAAAGACTATTTTTTTCCCTTGGAATTGTCATGGTATCCTTGAAAGTCAGCTGAACATAGAGGCTTATTTCTGGACTCTATTCTATTGATCTACATGCCTTATGTTAATACTATACTAGATTGATCACTGCAGCTTTGTAGTAACGTCTGAAATCAGGAAGTATGGGTCTTCCAGATTCATTAGTTTGTGATCTTGTTTTGATCTTCATGTCCCTTGTGATTCCAAATGCATCTCAGGATAAGCTTTTCCATTTTTTTCTGCTGAGATTTTAATTGGTATTGTATTGAACCTATAGAACAATTCTGGTAAAGACACCTTTTGTTCTGATTATCTACTGCTGAATGGCAAATCACCCCAAAGTAGTATAAAAGAAAAAAACCTTTTCTTTTATTACGCTCATAGATTCTGTTGGATATAGAATTGTGATGGGGCACAGTGAGGATGGGTCATCTATTCCATGATACTGAGGCTTCAGCCGGGAGTGAGGGGTCTGAGAGCTTAAATCATTAGGAGGCTTCTTCACTCAGATATTGGCACCTGGACAAGTATTGTCTACTAGAGCACTTATTAAAAGCCTATGTGACTTGAGCTTCTCACAACCTGGTAGCTCAGTTCTAAGAACATCTGGGGGCAAGTGTTCTAAGAGAAAATGGAGTAAACTCCATGAATTTTTATGATCTCACCTTAAGTCACATAGTGTCACTTCTGTAGTTTACTGGTTGAAGCAGTCATAAGCCCTTTCAAAGGGAAGGGACATAGACTTCCACTTTTCTATGAGAAAATTTGGAGTCACCACAAAATTCATCTTATGAATTCATTCATGAATTCCTCCATTTCATGAATATATATATATGTATGTATGTATATATACATATATAATATTTAATATATATATCAGTAGATATATACTGATTGTTTCATAGTGTTCTGTATAGAGGCTTGCATATTTTTCATTGGATTTATTCCTAAGTATCTAATTTTAAAAATGTATTAAAAAGTTTTTTCATCTCACTTTCTGTTCTTACTGTATAGACATCAATTTATACTATTTGCCTTGTATCCTTCAACCTTGCTAAATTGACTTTTTAATGGTTTGTAGAATTTAAAGGTTTTCTACAATTATAATTATGTAACTTGTGAGTAATGATAGCTTCCTCATTTCCAATATATATGCCTGTTATTTCCTTTTGTTTCCTTGTTACATTAGCTATGACCTCCAATGTCACACTGAATAAAAATAGTGATAGCAACTGTCCTTTCTTGATTTCTGAGGGAATGCTTTCATTATTTCAATAAGTATGGTGTCTACTTATTATTACATTCCCTTCTATTCCTAACTGATTAATCATTTTATCACCGTTGAGTTACATGTTAAATTTCATTGAATACTTTTTCTACATCAATCAAGATTATTATTGTGTTTTAATCCTTTTTTCCATTAATGGAGTATGAATTAAATTAACTGATATTCAAGTGTTAAATTATCTCTACATTTCTGGACTAACCCCTCTTTGAGATGCACTATCCTCTTTCACAATCACTAACTTCTCAGGGAGAGCTAAGATTGTGGCATAGGAGAAGGAGCTAGGCTTGACTCGTCCTCAAAGACAACTAGATAACTATCAAGTCATTCTGAATACCCAAGAAATTGACCTGAGGGGGAAATACAAATCAAAACCACAGTGAGATACCACCTCACACCAGTCAGAATGCCTAAAATCAACAAGTCAGGAAACGATAGATGTTGGAGAGGATGCAGAGAAAGGGGAACCCTCCTACATTGTTGGTGGGAATGAAAGCTGGTGCAGCCTCTCTGGAAAACAGTATGGAGGTTCCTCAAAAAGTTGAAAATAGAGCTACCTTATGACCCAGCAATTGCACTACTGGGTATTTACCCTAAAGATACAAAGGTAGTGATCCTCAGGGGATCACCTGAATGTTTATAGCAGCAATGTCCACAATAGCCAAACTATGGAAAGAACCTAGATGTCCATCAACAGATGAATGGATAAAGAAGATGTGGTATATATACACAATGGAATACTACGCAGTTATCAAAAGAAACGAAATCTTGCCATTTGCAATGACGTGGATGGAACTAGAGGGTATTATGCTGAGCAAAATAAGTCAATCAGAGAAGGACAATTATCATATGATCTCTCTGATATGAGGAACTTGAGGACCAGGGCGGGGGGTCGTGGGGGGTAGGGAGGGGAAAATAATGAAACAAGATGGGATGGGGAAGGAGAAAAACCATAAGAGACTCCTAATCTCACAAAACAAACTGAGGGTTACTGGGGGGTGGGAGGGATAGGGTGGATGGGTTATGGACATTGGGGAGGGTCTGTGCTTTGGTGAATGCTGCGAAAGGTGTAAGCCTGATGATTCACAGACCTGTACCCTTGGGGCAAATAATAAAAAAGAAAAGAAAGAAAGAAGAAAGAAAGAAAGAAAGAAAGAAAGAAAGAAAGAAAGAAAAAGAAAGGAAGAAATTGACCTGAGGACTGACAGAACAAACTGCACAACTAGAGAAAAAGAAGAGGTCATATGGAGGAAGGTAGGAAGTGCAATGGTTTGGAGTAGAAATGGATTGAGGGTTCTGCAGAGGGGAGGGAGCCCTGGTCAAGGAGAAAGGTAAGAGAGAGTGGAGTGCACAGGGGTATGCATACAGAGAACATTTCCCCAAAGCCATTGGCTGGGAAAAAAGACAGTAGCTGATTTTCGTGAGTTTTTGCAACCAATGGGGCTCAAAGACTGGAGTCTCAGAGGTCAGCAGGCTTAGCTGAGATAGAGCTCTGAGGGCACTGCCCTGCTTCTGAAGAGAAGGCATGCAAACAACCCCAGGGTAGATGGCATGATCTGAGGATATCCTAAGGTGCACAGAGAATGTTCACTCTTCTTGGAGTGCATCTGTGAGGTGGCATTCAGAGAAATGCTTCTCAGGGTATGCCTAGGTGACTCAGTCAGTTAAGCATCTGCCTTCAGCTCAGGTCATGATCCCAGGGTCCTGGGATGGAGTCTCTCATTGAGCTTCTTCCTCATCGGGGAGCCTGCTTCTCCCCCTGCTTATGCTCTCTCTCTCTCTCTCTCTCTCTCTCTCTCTCTCTCTCTCTCTGACAAATAAATGAAATCTTGAAAAGACAGACAGAAAGAAAGAAAGAGAGAGAGAAAGGGAAAGGGAAGGAAAGGAAATGAAAGAAATGCTTCTCCTGGGACAAAAGAGCCAGCAGGCACCATTTCCCTCCCCTGCCCCTCAGCATAGGCACAGAGACAACTGCTGAGGGTTGCTAACCCAGATGCTGGCTATTCAGCCTGCTTTGCTCCAAATACCACGATCCTGCACTCTGTTGCCACTGCCCTCAATTGGTCAAAGCTGCATCAGTCCCAGTGCAGTGAGACCCTCCCCCAGAAGACTAGCACAGGTCCCCCTGCCACACCAGGTCCCTAAAGCCTGGAGTTTTCAAAGCAGGCCTGGTTGGGATAGAGCCCAAAGTGCACTCTGCTAATCCAGGCAGACAAACAACCAAGAGACAATGTGAAAACGGTGATTGAAAATAATTAGGACATGCCCAAGGGGATATTATTTGCTCTTCCCTGAGGCTACCAAGCACAAGGTCCCTCCTCTGGGACAAAGGAGCTGGCTGGTGCCACTTCCCTCCCCTGCCTGTCAGTATAAACCAACTTCAATAAAGAGCATAACACCAACACCAGTTATCTAACCTGCTTACACCAAGTCCTGCCCCCCTGTGCTCTCCTGACACTACTTTTCTCAGGCAAGTGTCTCTAAGGACCAGTGCACTGAGCCAGAAAACCAGCACAAACCCTTCTATGAACCTCATCTACCAACCATAGACCTCTGCAAGACTTCAGTTCTAGTGGAAGTAGCATCAGGTCTTATTTAATAAGCAAACCAGAGCACACCTAGTTAAAACTCACCACACGCTATCCAAGAACCAAACACTGGCCACTGCAGGCAAGGAGAACTTCTACAGATGACTGACCTGATGGGTAAAGCAACCAAAATACAACTGAGTGCACACAGCACACACCAGAGACACTCCCTGATGTACTGGGCTCTGGACACTATATGACCTTTCCTTTATAAACCCATTATATTCAAGAGCAGGAAACATAACAGGCTTTTCTAAAAGACAGAAGAAGACAGAGACCTATACAAAATGCTGAATTGGAGGAATTCATTCCAAAGGAAGAACAAGAAAAGGTCTTGGCCAGAGATCTAACCAAAACAGATATAAGTAATATGCCTGATGGAGAATTTAAAGTAACAATCATAAGGATACTTTCTGGGCTTGAGAATAGCAAGGAAGACATCAGGAGACCCTTGCCGCAAAGATAAAAGAGCTAAAAAACAACCAGTAAGAAATGTAAAATGCAATAGCTGAGATTTGAAATAGACTGGATGTGATGACCACAAGCATGGAAGAAGCAGAGAGGAATGAGTAAGTGATATAGAAGATAGAATTATGGAAAATAACGAAGCTGAACAAGAGAGAAAGAACGATGGATCATGCGAATAGACAAAGGAAACTCTGACTCCATCAAATGTAATAACATTAGTATCATAGAAGTCCTAGAAGAAGAAGAAGAGAGAAAAGGAGGCAGAATGTTTATTTGAGGATAATAGTTGAAAACTTCACTAATCTGAGGAAGAAAACAGATATCCAAATCCAGGAGGCACAGAGAACTCCCAACAAAATCAACAAAAGCAGGCTGATACCAAGATATATTGTATTTAAATTTGAAAAATATACTGATAAAGAAAAAAATCCTAAAAGCAGCAAGACAAAAGGAGTCCCTAACTGGAAAGGGAAGACCATAAGGCTAGTTGCAGATCTATTCACAGAAACTAGGCAAACCAGAGGGAAGGGGATTACATATATATATATATTACATATGTAATATATAATATATATTGAATATATAAATATATTCAAAGGAATGAATGGGGGATGGGGAAAATCTGCAGCCATGAATACTCTATCCATCAAGGCTATCATGCAGAATACAAAGAGAAATAAAGAGCTTCCCAGACTTGGGGTGCTGGGTGGCTCAGTTGGTTAAGCCTCTGCCTTCAGCTCAGGTCATGATCCCTTGGTCCTGGGATTGAGCCCTGTGTCAGGCTCGCTGCTCAGTAGGGCCTGCTTCTCCTCCCTCTCTTCCCCCTACCCCCAGCTCATGCTTTCTCTCTCACTCTCTCTCAATTAAATAAATAAAATCTTAAAAAAAAACCTGAAGGCATTCATGACCAATAAGCCAGTCCTGCAAGAAATATTAAAGGGGACCTACTGGATGGGAAGGAAAGACCAAAAGCCACAAACACTATTTTTCTGGAGAAAATCTCCAGAAACAATGACAGAACAAGTAAAAAAAATGGCACTAAATACATATTTATCAATAATTTCTCTGAGTGTAAATGGATTAACTGCTCAAATCAAAACACACAGGATTGGATTAAAAATAAGATGCATCTATATGCTGCCTACAAGAGAATCATTTTAGACCTAAAGACATCTGAAGATTGAAAGTGAGGGGGTGGGGAACCATCTGTCATGCTAATGGACATCAAAAGAAAGCCAGAGTAGTTATACTTGTATCAGACAAACTATATTTTAAACCAAAGACTGTAACAAGAGATGAAGAAAAACATGATATCATAATAAAGGGGACTATTGAACAAGAAGATCTAACAATTGTAAATATTTAGGCTCCCAACTTGGGAACACCCAAGCATATAAAAGAATTAGCAAACATAAAGGAACTCATTGATAATAACACAATAATAGTAGGGGACTTTAACACTCTGGACAGATGGACAATGGACAGATCATCTAAGCAGAAAATCAACAAGGAAACAATGGCTTTGAATGACATACTGGAATAGATGGACTTAACAGATAAATTAAAAATATTTCATCCTAAAACAACAGAATACACATTCTTTTCAAGTGCATATGGGACATTCTCCTGAATAGATCGCGTACTAGATCACAAATCAGGCCTCAACAAGTACCAAAAGATTGAGATCATACCATGCGTATTTTCTGAACACAATGATAGAAACTTGAAGTCAACGACAAGAAAAAATTTGGAAAGACCACAAATACATGGAGGTTAAACAACATCCTACTAAAGATTGGTTAACCAGGAACTCAAGAAGAAATTCAAAAATACATGGGCACCAAAGAAAATGAAAACATGATGGTCCAAAACCTTTGGGATGCACCAAAATTGGTCATAAGAGGAAAGTATATAGCAATACAGACCCACTTCAAGAAGCAGGAAAAATCTTAAGTAAAAAAAACCCTGGGCGCCTGGGTGGCTCAGTGGGTTAAAAGCCTCTGCTTTCGGCTCAGGTCATGATCTCAGAGTCCTGGGATCGAGGCCCGCATGGGGCTCCCTGCTCAGCGGGGAGCCTGCTTCCCCCTCTCTCTGTCTGCCTGCCTCTCTGCCTCCTTGTGATCTCTCTCCCTCTGTGAAATAAATAAATAAAATCTTAAAAAAAAAACAACCCTAATCTTATGGCTTCAGGAGCTAGAAAAGAACAATAAGTGAAGCCAAAAGCCAGAAAAAGAAGAAAAATAATAAAGACTAGATGAGAAATAAATGATATAGAAACTAAAATTTTTTAGAATAGATCAATGAAACCAGGAGATGATTCTTTGAAAAAATTAATAAAATTGATCAACCTTTAGCCACACTTATCAAAAAGAAAAAAGAAAGGACCTAAATAAATAAAATAATAAATTATAGGGGGAAATAACAGCTAATACTGCAGAAATACAATGATAAAAGAATACTATGAAAAATTATATGCCAACAAAATCTGGGTGAAATGGATGAAGTTCTAGAAACATAGAAACAAACTGAAACAAGAAGAAATAGAGAACTTGAACAGACTGATAACCAGCAAAGAAATTGAATCAATAATCAAAAGTCTCCCAACAGCCCCTGGGTGGCTCAGTTGGTTAAGTGTTTCTGACTCCTGATTTTGGCTCAGGTCATGATCTTGTGATCATGAGACTGAGCCTTGTCTTGGGCTCTGCACTCAGCAGGGAATCTGGTTCTCTTCCTCTTCTCTCTCTCTCTCTCTCTGTGTGTGCATCCCCCCACCCTCTTTCTCTCTAATAAGGAATAAATAAAATCTTTTTTTAATCTCCCAACAATCAAAATTCCAGATCCAGAAGACTTCACAGGGGAATTCTTTCAAACATATACAGAAGAATTAATACCTATTCTTCTCAAACTATTCCAAGATATAGAAATTGAAGGAAAACTTCCAAACTCTTTCTGAGGCCAGCATTCCCCTGATTCCAAACTGAGTCAGAGACTCCACTAAAAAAAGAACTACAGTCCAATATTTGTGAGGAACATGGATACAAAAATTCTCAACAAAATACTAGCAAATAAAATCCAATAGTACATTAAAAGAATAATTCACCACAACCAAGTGATTCATTTCTGGGCTGCGAGGGAGTTTCGATATTTGCAAATTAATCAGTGTGATATACCACATTAATAAAAGAAATGATAAGAACTATATGATCCTTCAATGGATGTCGAAAAAGCATTTGACAAAGTACAACATCCATTTATGATAAAAAACCTCAACAAAGGAGATTTAGAGGGAACATACCACAACACAATAAAGGCCATATTCAAAAAACCCACAGCTAATATCATCTTCAGTGGGGAAAAACTGAGAGCTTTCTTCTATGGTCAGGAACAGGACAGGGATATCTATTCTGACCACTATTGTTCAACATAGTACTGGAAGTTCTAGCCTCACCAATCAGACAACAAAAATAAATAAAAACATCCATATAGGCAAGGAAAAAGTAAAACTTTCAGTATTTGCAGATGACATGATACTGTATGTAGAAAACCCAAAAGACTCCATGAAAAAATTGCTAGAACTGATACACAAATTCAATAAAGTCGCAGGATGGAAAATCAAGGTCCAGACATCTGTTGCATTTCTATACACCAATAATTAAGCAGCAGAAACAGAAATCAAGGACTCGATTCCATTTTCAATTGCTCCAAAAACCATAAGATACCTAGGAATAAACCTAACCAAAGAAGTCAAAGGTCTGTACTCTAAAAACTATAAAACACTGATGAAAGAAATTGAAGAGGACAAAAGAAATGGAAAAATATTCCTTGCTCATGGATTAGAAAAACAAATATTGTTAAAATGTCTATATTACCCAAAGCAATCTCCATACTCAGTGCAATCTGTGTCAAAATATCAATAGTGTTTTTCACCTTGCTAGAACAAAAAATCCTAAAATTTGTATGGAACCACGAAAGATTCTGAATAGCCAAAGCAATCTTGAAAAAGAAAAACAAAGCTAGAGGCATCACAATTCCAGACTTCAAATAACATTACAAAGTCATAGTGATCAAGACAGTCTAATACTGGCACATAAACAAAGACATAGATTGGTGGAACAGAATAGAAAACCCAGAAATGAACCCATAACTATATGTTCAACTAAGCTCTGACAAAGCAGAAAAGAATTTCCAATGGAAAAAAGACAGTCTCTTCAGCTCTTCAGGTACTGGGAAAACTGTAGAGCAACATGCAGAAAAATGAAACTGGACAACTTTCTTAACACCATACACTGAAAATAAATTCAAAATGGATGAAAGACCTAAATGTGAGTCAGGAAACCATCAAAATCCTAGAGGAAAGCACAGGCAATAAGTTTGTTGACATTGGCCATAGCAACTTCTTACTAGATGTGTCTCCTGAGGCAAGGGAAACAAAAGAAAAATAAATGATTGGCACTTCGTCAAGATAAAAAGTTTCTGCACAGTGAAGGAAACAACCAAAACTAAAAGGCAATCTTGAGAATGGGAGAAAATATTTCCAAGTGACTTACCTGATAAAAGGTTAGTATCCAAAATCTACAATAAACTTATCAAGCTCAACACCTAAAAAACCTATAATCCATTAAGGAAATGGGCAGAAGCCATGAATAGAAATTTTTCTTAAAAAACATACAAACAGTCAACTGGTATATGAAAAGATACTCAACATCACTCACCATCAGGGAAATACAAATCAAAACTACAATGAGATATCACCTCATACCAGTCAGAATTGCTAAAACTAATAACAGAAAACAACAGGTGTTGGCAAGGATGTGGCAAAGGGAGAACCCTCTTATACTGTTGGTGGGAATGCAAACTGGTGCAGCCACTCTGGGAAAATTTGGAGGTTCCTCAAAAAGTTAAAAGTAGAACTACCTACAATCCAGCAATTGCACTACCAGGTATTTATTCAAAGGACATAAAAATACTGACTGGAAGGAATACATGCACTGCGATATTTATAGCAGCATTATCAATGATAGTCAAATTATGGAAAGAGCCCAATTGTCCATTGACTGATGAATGGATAAAGAAAAGGTGGTGTATATATATACAACAGAATATTACTTAGCCATAAAGAATTATATCTTGCCATTTGCAATAACATAGTGGAGGTAGAGTGTGTGATGCTGAGTGAAATAAGTCAGTTAGAAAGGCAAATACCATATAATTTCACTCATATGATACATAAGAAACAAAAGAAACAAAGATATGGGGGGGAAAAAAGAGAGATTGGTAAACCAGGAAACAGACTTTTAACTAGGGAGAACTGGAGGGTCCTGAGGAGAGATGGGAAGTGGGGATGGGTTAAATGGGTAATACATTAAAGAGGGCACTTGTAGTGATGAGTACTGATTGTTGCATGTAAGTGATGAATCACTAAATTCTACACCTGAAACTAATATTACACTGTATGTTAACTAACTGGAATTTAAAGAAAACTTGAAGGAAAAAAATCACTGACTTCTATTTACTAATATTTCGTTGAGGATTTTTGCATCTATATTTATGGCCATAATTTACTTTTTGAATATATTTATCAAATTTGCTATCTTAAATTATGCAAGCTTCCAAAAAAGATTTGGCCAGTATTCCCTCTTTTTCCCTTTTGAAGAATTCATGTAAGATTTGTGCTATTTCTTCCTTAAATATTTTGGAGAATATTTAGAAGCCATCTGTGCATAGAGTTTTATTTGTGGGAAGATTTTAATAACAAATTCTTTATCTTTAATATTTAATAGACACATCTATTTTTTACTCTCAGTTTTGTTGCGTTGTGATTTTCAAGGAATTCGTGCATTTTATCTAACTTGTCAATCTAGTTGGCATGGAGCTGTCCATGGTATTATCTATTTTTTAAGATTTTTATTTATTTGAATGAGAAAGAGAAAGAGAAAGGGAGAACAAGTGGTGGAGGGGCAATGGGAGAGAAACAAGCAGATTTCCTGCTGAGCGGGGAGCCTAACTTGGGGCTAAATCCCAGAATACTGGAAGGAGACACGGAAACATGACAATTATATATATACATCCATGTATTTATTTGTTTGTTTGTTTGTTTGTTTGTTTTAAAGATTTTATTTATTTATTTCACAGAGGGAGAGAGATCACAAGGAGGCAGAGAGGCAGGCAGAGAGAGAGAGAGGGAGGGGGAAGCAGGCTCCCCTCTGAGCAGGGAGCCCGAAGCGGGCCTCAATCCCAGGACCCTGAGATCATGACCTGAGCCGAAAGCAGAGGCTTTAACCCACTGAGCCACCCAGGCGCCCACATCCATGTATTTATTTAATCCCTACTATGTTTCTTTAAGTAAGGGCTCTGCAGTAATGTGAAGAACACCTAGGGATGGAGATGAAAATTTAACTTTTTTTTTCAATGAAAGAGCTATGCTGAGATTTTTAGTCTTTGAGGATTTAAAAGAATTTTTTTATTATTTGCCCCAAGGGTGCAGGTCTGTGACTCATCAGGCTTACACCTTTCACAGCACTCGCCATAGCACAAACCCTCCCCAATGTCCATAACCATCCGCCCTATCCCTACCCTCCCAACCTCCAGTAACCCTCAGTTGTTTTGTGAGATTAAGAGTCTCTTATGGATTGTCTCCTTCCCGATTCCATTTCGTTTCATTATTTTTCCCTCCCGACCCCCACAATTCCCCGCCCTGCCCCACAAATTCCTCACATCAGAGAGATCATATGATATTGTCTTTCTCTGACTGACTTATTTCGCTTAGCATAATACCCTCCACTTCAATCCACGTCATTGCAAATGGGAAGATTTCATTTCTTTTGATGCCTGCATAGTATTCCATTGTATATATATAGCACATCTTCTTTATCCATTCATCTCTTGATGGACATCTAGGTTCTTTCCATAGTTTGGCTATTGTGGGCATTGCTGCTATAAACATTCAAGTGCATGTGCCCCTGAGGATCACTACTTTTGTATCTTTGGGGTAAATACCCAGTAGTGCAATTGCGGGGTCGTATGGTAACTCTATTTTCAACTTTTTGAGGAACCTCCATACTGTTTTCCAGAGTGGCTGCACCAGCTTGCATTCCCAAAAACAGCGTAGAAGGGGTCCCCTTTCTCTGCATCCTAGCCAACATCTGTTGTTCCCTGACTTGTTGATTTTAGGTATTCTGACTGGTGTGAGGTGGTATCTCACTGTGGTTTTGATTTGTATTTCCCTGATGCCGAGTGATGCTGAGCACTTCCTCATGTGTCTGTTGGCCATTTGGATGTCTCCTTTGGAGAAATGTCTGTTCATGTCTTCTGCCCATTTCTTGACTGGGTTATTTGTTTTATGGGTGTTGAGTTTGAGACGTTCTTTATAGATTTTGGATACAAGCCCTTTATCTGATATGTCATTTGCAAATATCTTCTCCCATTCTGTCAGTTGTCTTTTGGTTTTGTTGACTGTTTCCTTTGCTGTGCAAAAGCTTTTAATCTTGATAAAGTCCCGATAGTTCATTTTTGCCCTTGTTCCCTTGCCTTGTTCCCTTGCCTTTGGTGATGTTCCTAAGAAGAATTTGCTGCGGTTGAGGTCAAAGAGGTTGCTGCCTATGTTCTCCTCAAGGATTTTGATGGATTCCTTCCTCACATTGAGGTCTTTCATCCATTTTGAGTGTTTTTTTGTATGTGGTGTAAGGAAATGCTCCAGTTTCACTTTTCTGCATGTGGCTGTCCAATTTTCCCAACACCATTTGTTAAAGAGACTGTCTTTTTCCCACTGGACATTCGTTCCTGCTTTGTCGATGATGACTTGACCATAGAATTGAGGGTTCATTTTTGGGCCTCTATTCTGTTCCACTGATCTATGTGTCTGTTTTTGTGCCAATACCATACTGTCTTGATGATGACAGCTTTGTAATAGAGCTTGAA
>LNAC01001460.1:7006-31629 GCA_002007465.1 Ailurus styani
TTTTTTTTTTTTTCAACATTTCTTTGGCTATTCGGGGTCTTTTCTGGTTCTATAAAAATTGAGGATTATTTGTTCCATTTCTTTGAAATAAATTGCTGGTATTTTGATGGGGATTGCATTAAATGTGTAGATTGCTCTAGGTAGCATAGACATTTTCACAATATTTATTCTACCCATCCANTAATATTTGTTCTTCCAATCCATGTGCATGGAATGTTTTTCCACTTCTTTGTGTTTTCCTCAATTTCTTTCATGAGTACTTTATAGTTTTCTGAGTACAGATTCTTTGCCTCTTTGGTTAAAACCTGTCCCTTTTTAATCTCTCTTCTTCTTTTGGGACTCTTATGATACAAATCTTAATACCCTTTATGGAGATGCTGAGTTCCCTAAGTCTACATTCATGATCCAATATTTTTCTTTACCTCTTTGTTTCAGCTCCATATTTTCAATGATTTTATCTTCTATGTAAATTATTTTGTTCCTTTCCTCTTCTTTTAAAAAAGATTTTATTTATTTGACAGAGAGATTGAGAGGAGAGCACAACAAGGCAGAGCAGCAGGCAGAGGGAGAGGGAAAAGCAGGCTCCCTGCTGAGTAGGGAGTCTGATATGGGACTGGATTGCAAGACCCTGGGATAATAACCCAAGCCAAAGATGCCCCTTAACCTACTGAGCTACCCAGGGGTCCCTGTTCCTATTCATCTTCCTTTTCCATCCAGTCAGCTTTACATCTCAGTTATAGCACTTTATATATCAGCATGACTAGGTTTTAACTCTTATATTTCTGTGGTAAGGGACTCCCTGGTGTCTTCTATGCTTTTCTGAACCCCAGCTCATATCCTTATTATTATTATTTTAAATTCTGTTTCAGGTATATTACTTATATTTATTTTGCTTAGATCCCTGGCCATGACCTCTTCTTATTCTTTCTTTGGGGATGCATTCCTCCATCTTGTCATTTTGTCTAGGTCTCTGTTGTCTTCTCTGTGCTAGGAAAGTGTATTATGTTTCCTGCTCTGTCAGTAATAGTTATATTAAGAAGAGGCCATATACTGTCTAGGGTCGGGCAACTGTGTTTCTGATATTTCTGGTGTGTCCCATGTGCATGCTGTTTCTGTGTTTTGATTGCTCTTTCCCCCAGGTCAGTCCTCTTCAGAGTTTCTCCTTGCCTGCAGTGGGGAGTGTTTTGACCTTGTCCACTGTGTGGTGAGTTTTAGATAGGTGTGTTTTGATCTTGCTAAAAGAGGCTAGATCCTATCTCACCTAGACATACAACTTTGCAGCAGTCTGGTCAGTAGATTTGGTGCCTTTGGGCGATTTGAGCTGGTCCTCTGGGGTGGGGATTACTCAAGCTCTCATAGGCACACTTACCCTCTTAGAAATGCAGCTGCATACTAAAAGGGGGCAGGGCTTGTTGTGAGCGACTCAAGCCTCCGCTATGCCTGCTGCACTGTTCACTGAAGTCTGTTCATAACGATGGGCAAGGGAAAAACTGACATCAACTAGCTACAGTGTCCCCAGAGAGGGGAGTTTGCAACCACTGCTGTTCAGGAAGACCCTACAGAAGAGGGAACAATCTCACCTTGTTCCTCCCTGGCTTCCCTCAAGTCCCTGCCTTCACCCTTTCTATGTCCCAAATTACTGCCCATCTAATGCTTCAGTACTCCTGTGTTTTATCTCAGGCATGCGGGCTGGGTTTCAAAATTCCAAATTTTGGGGACCCAGGATGATGTGGATCCTCTCAGGGAGGGTCTTGCCATGCTGTAGCTGGTGCCAGTTTGTCCCAGAAGGGCAGTCACATGAACACACAGGGACTTAGAGTTGATGGCAAAGCAGAGCAAAAAGCTTGTGCCCAAGTTAGCTGCCTTCAGCAGCTTCCTCTGCTCCTGTGCTATTGGACAGGGCAGCTCAGTGGTGTCTGCTGTTTATTTTATTCCTGGAAAGGCAGTCCCACCTCTCCCAAGTGCACATCAAGAAGGGGCATTATCTCTCCCAGGGTGGCCATATTAGACCTCACAGTGCAATCCCTGGCCTCTGCCCCACTTCTCCACAGTAGTACCTCTACTAGGCTCCACCTAGTCGATTGGTGCAGACTCTACATCTTAAGACTTTGAGCTCCACTAATTATAATGTCTTGCAAATATCTGTCCTTTTATTTTCCCTGCCAATGGTTTTGGGGATGTGCTTTAGTTATGCAATGTCCTGTGCCCCCCCCTCTTTTTTCCCCTCTCCCTGATCAGGGCTCCCTCCCTTCTGCTGAACTGGAAATATTTTTCTCCCCCATATCATGTCACTGCAACCCCTACCTTTTGCAGTGTGGTCCTTTCTCCCTCAAGTTGTACAGTTGGTTCTCTCCGTCCTCAAATTTATTTCTTGAGTGTTCACAGTGATTTTTTATTTACTTAGTTGTGTTCAAGGGATGTGGAAAGTATAAGGTCCTACTACTTTGCAATTTTAATCTCACCCAAAAGACTAAATATTCTTAAAAACACTAGACTATCCAAAACAATCTACACATATGATGCAATCCCTACCAAACTACCAATGACATTTTTCAGAGAGATAGAAAGAGCATTCCTAAAATTTGTATGGAACCACAACAGAACCCAAATAAAGGAAATATGAAAAAGAAAGAAGGAAAAGAAAGAAAGAAAGAAAGAAAGAAAGAAAAAAGAAAGAAAGAAAGAAAGAAAAAGGAAGGAAGGAAGGAAGGAAGGAGGAAAGAAAGAAAGAAAGGGAAAAATTGTAGGCATTACAATTCTAGACTTTAAGTTATATTACAAAGCTATAGTGATCAAGACAGTATGGTAGTGGCACAAAAACAGACACATAAATTAATGGAACAGAAAAGAAAACCTAGAAATGAACCCAGAAATATACAGGCAAAAAATCTGTGACAAAGTAAAAGAGAATAGCCAATGAAAAAAATACAGTCTCTTCAAATAGTCTTGGGAAAAAGTAAGCAGGATACAAAAGGATGATACTGTGTCATGTTCTGACACCATATCTAAAAATAAATCCAAATGAATGAAAGACCTAAATGAGAGAAACAATTAAAATCCTAGAGGAGAACATAGCAGTAGCCTCTTTGACACCAGCAAATATCTCTTACTAGATATGTCTCCTGAGTCAAGAGAAGCAAAAGCAAAAATAAACTACTGGGGCTTTATTAAAACAAAAAGTTTCTGTACAGAGAAGGAAACAATAACAAACAAATAACTACAAGTAAATGGTAACATATAGATTGGGTGAAAATATTTGCAAATAATATGATTGATAAAATGTTAGCATCCAAAAAATATGACGAAATTACAAAATTCTACATCCAAAAAGCTAATAATTTAATAAAAATAAGCAGAAGATATGAATAGGCATTTTTCTGAAGAAGACATACAGACAGTTAAGAGACACATGGAAAGATGCTCAGCATCACTGATCATCAGGGAAATACAAATAAAAACTACAAGGAGATATCATCTCACACCTGTCAGAATGGTTAAAATCAACAACACAACAGGTATTGGAGAGGATGTTGAATAAAGGGAAATTTCTTGCACTGTTCATAGGAATGCAAGTATGGAGTTTCCCAAAACAGGTAAAATTAGAATGGTCCTATGATCCAGTCATTGCACTACTAGACATTTATGCTGAGACTACAAAAGAACAAATAAAAGGGAATACAGGCATTCAGAAGATTATAGCAGCATTATCTACTATAACCAAATTATGGAAATTGCCCACATGTCTATTGACTGATGAATGGGTGAATAGTATGTCATATGTTGGAATCTGACTCAGCTATAAAAAAGAAAGACATCTCTATTTGTAACTCCATTTACAATCTCCCATGCAACCATGGAGCTGGAGAATATAATGTTAAGCAAAGTAAGTCAGTCAGAGAAAAGCAAATGCCATGTGATTTCACTCATATGAGGAATTGGAGGAAAAGAAATTGAGCAAAGCAAAGAGAGAGAGAGAGAGAGAGAGGCAAACCAAGAAAAAGACTCTTAACTATAGAGAATGAATGGATAGTTACCAGAAGGGAGTTGGGTAGGGGAATGGTTTACATAGGTGATGGAAAACAGGATATGTACTTGTGATGAGCACCAGGTGTTGTGTGGAAGTGTTTAATCACTATATTGTATACTTCAAACAAATTATCTGTATATTAACTAATGGGAATTTAAATGAAAAATAAAAAAGGAAGAGTACTACAAAAATAACCACAAAGCAATTAAGAAAATGGCAGTAAACACATATCTCTCAGTTAGTCATTTTGAATTTAAATGAACTAAATGCTTCAGTCAGAAGACATAGAGTGATGGAATGGATAAATAAATAAGACTGATGTATATGCTGCATATAAGTCTCATTTCAGGCCTAAGGACTCATGCAAATTGAAAGTGAAGGGATAGTGAAGTATTTATTATGAAAATGTGTGTTAAAAGAAAGTGACTGTGGCAATGTAAGGACAAAAAATATATAAAAAAACTGAAAAAGAGGGATAGAAGGCAATTATATAATCATAAGAGGAACAATCAAACAAGAAGATAAAACAGTTGTAAATATTTATGTACCCAACAGGGGAGTACCCAATACATAAAGCAGTTAATAACAAACATAAATTAAGTAATCAAGAGCAGTGCAATAATAGTAGGGGACATTTAACCCCCATTTACATCAGAGAACAGATCATCCAAAACAGAAAATGAACCAGGAAACAGTGGCTTTGATTGATTTTTGGAAAAGATGGATTTAACAGATATTTTCAGAACTTTACACCCTAAAAGAGCAGAATACACATTATTTTCAAGGGCACAAGCAATATACTCCAGAATGGATCACACATTACATCACAAAGCAATTTTCCACATATTCAAAAAGATCAATGTCATACCATGTATCCTTTAAAACCATGACTCCATGAAACTAGAAATCAAGCAAAGAATAAATCGGAAAGAGCTCAGGTAAATAGATATTTAATAATGTGATTCTACATAATGAATGGTTCAACCAAGAATACAAAGAGAAAGTCATAAAATAAATGGATACAACTGAAAATGAGAAGATAATGATGCAAATCTTTGGAATGCAGGAAAAGCTGTTCCAAGTTGGAAGTTTACAGCAATACAGCCCTACCTTATGTAGCATGAAAAATCTCAAATAAATAACATAACCTTACATATAAAGGAGGTAAAAGAGGAAAACAAGTGAGTAAAAAACAACAGAAGGAAGAAAATAGTAAGGATTAGAGCAGAAATAAAGACAGAGAAAGTAAAATAAAAAAAAACAAGCAAAAAATGGAAGAGAACAATAAAACTAGTGGCTGGTTCTTTGAGAAGATCAATAAAATTGATAAAGCTTTACCAGACTCAAGTAAATAAAATAAATAAATAAGTGACTCAAATGAATGAAATCACAAGTGAAAAAGGAGAAATAATAACTGACATTACAAAAATACAAAGGATAACAGAAATAAAATTATGAAAAATTGTATACCAAAAATTTGGACAACTTAGAAGAAATGGATAAACTCCTAAACAAACAAAGCCTTCTAAACCTGAATTAGGATGAAATAGAAAGCTTGACAGCAATGAAATTGAATGAGTAATCAAAAAACTCCCAAGCAACTAAAGTCCTGGACCAGATGAATTCTACCAGCATGTAAAGAAAAGGTAATATTTATTCTTGAATTATTCCAAAAATACAGGAGAAAGTGAAATGTCCAAATTCATTTTATGAAGCCAGTATTGCCCTGATACCAAAACCAGATGGAGACAGTACAAAAAGACAGAGGGAGAGAGAGAGAGAGAGAGGGAACCTACAGGGCAATAATTCTGATGAAAACAGAGGCAAATATTTTTGAGAAAATATTAGTGAAGAAAATTTAATAATACACTTAAAAATAATTCAGCATTATCATATTCATTTGTTTGTGGGATCCAAAGTCAGTATAATATTTGCAAGTAAATCAGTGTGATACATTACATCAATGAGAAAGGAAAAAGCCATATGATCATTTCAATAGATGCAGGAAAAGCATTTGACATACTACAATACCTATTCGTTAAAAACACCTAAACAAAGGAGGTTTCAATGGAATATAATACCTAATAAAGGTATTAGGTATATACTACCTAATAAAGGCTGAATATGGAAAACAAAAAAAAACAAATCATAGCTACCATACTCTAGTGAAAAACTGAGATGTTTTCCCCCAAGTCCAGGAATAAGAAAAAGACATTTTTCTCAACAGTTTGATTCAATGTAGGACCTAAATTCCTAGCCACAGCAATGAGACAAGAAAAAGGAATAAAGACATCCAAACTGGTAAGAAAGGAGTAAAGCTTTAAACATTTGCTGATAACATGATTATATATATAGGAAACCATAAGGATGTCAGCAAAAAGTCACTAAAAATGATAAAGGAATTCATTAAGTTTGTAGGACATAAAATAACTGCATATATAGCCATTGCATTTCCATATAGTAATAATGAAATAGCAGAAAGAAAAAAGAAGAAAAATGCATTACAAGTGCACCGAAAGTCATAAATACCTAGGAATAAACTTAACCAAGGAGATGAAACACTCATACTCCGAAAGTTATAAAATACTAATGAAAGAAATTAATGATGACACAAACACATGGAAAAACAGTCCATGCTCATGCATTGGAAGAACTAATATTGTTAAAATGTCGATACTACCTGAAGCATCTACGTATGTAATGCTATCCCTGTCAAAATGCCAACAACATTTTTCATAGAATTTGAAAACAATCTTAAAATTTATGTGGAAACAGAAAACACCCTGGGTACCCAAAGCTGTCTTGAAAAAAAAAATACAAAATTGGCAGTGTCACAATTCCAGATTTGAAGTTATCTTATAAAGCTGTAGTAATTAAAAGAGCATGGTACTGTCATAAAAATATACATCTGGATCATTAGAACAGAATAGAAAACCCAGAAATGAGCCCACAATTATATGGTCAATTAATATTTGACAAAGAAGGAAAGAATATCCACTGGGAAAAGGTAGTCTCTTCAACAAATGGTGTTGGTAAAACTGGACAGCTACATGCAAAAGTATTAATCTGGACCACTTTCTTAGACAATACACAAAAATCAACTCAAAATGGATTAAGGACCGACATTTGGGACCAACAGTCCTAAAAATCCTCGAGGAAAGCAATAGTAACTTCTTTGACATTAGCCATAGTAACCTTTTTTCTAGATATGCCTTGGGGTAAGGAAAATAAACACAAAAGTGAAATATTATGGTTACATAAAAATAAAAATTTCTACAGAGCAAATGAAGCAATCAACAAAACTGAGAGACAACATACTGAATGGGAGAAGTTATTTGCAAATAAATTACCTGAGAAATGGTTATTATTCATAATCTATGAAGATCTTATATGACTCACCTGGGTGGCTAGGTTGGTTAAGCATCTGCCTTCAGCTCAGTTCATGATCTCAGTGTCCTGGGATCAAGTCCTACATCAGGCTCCTTGCTCAGTGGGGAGTCTGCTTCTCCCTTTGCCTGCCACACCCCCTTCTTGTTATTAAATAAATAAATAAAATCTTTTTTCTTTTTTTAAAATTATTACTGCTCTTTTTAAATTTTTAAAATTTTTATTTATTTATTTTTTTACTTTATTTTTTCAGTGATCCAAGATTCACTGTTTATGCACCACACCCAGTGCTCCATGCAATCCGTGCCCTCCTTAATACCCACCATCAGGCTCACCCATCCCCCCTCCCTCCTCTCCTCCATAACCCTCAGTTTGTTTCTCAGAGTCCACAGTCTCTCATGGTTCATCTCCCCCTCTGATTTACCCCAATTCACTTTTCCTTCCCGTCTCCTAATGTCCTCCATTTTATTCCTTATGTTCCACAAGTAAGTGAAACCATATGATAATTGACTTTCTCTGCTTGACTTATTTAACTCAGCATAATCTCCTCCAGTCCCGCCCATGTTGAAAAAAAGACATGTTTTATATATAAAATAAAGTGGTAGTTGAAATACATGAATAATTTTTGTGATACTTGAACCAAAACCCTTCCAGAAAAAAATTGAGGGATAAACAATATCATTAAAAAATGGAGGGTTTATTTTATGCATGGCCAATGATGCATCTTCTGGAAATGGGGAAACGGCCTAGTCAAGAATGCTGTAAAACATGATGGTTAATTGAGTTGGAGAGTGCACTTGTCGTGATGAACACGGTGATGTATGGAAGTGTTGAATCACTATACTGTACACATGAGACTATATAACGCCATATGGAAACTATACTGGAATTTTTAAATTACAATGTTAAAAAACAACTTTGGTAACATGAGTTATATTCTTCAGATGTGAAGATGTTTTCATGCAAGTGCATGATGTGGTCATATAGGTTTATCTTCTTTGGTAGTATTTGTTGCAGTTGGATTAAAATTATTCAGAATTTAAGGTGATCAGTTTAGGAAAGAAGTGATATCATCTATGAAAGTATACATGATTTGAAATGGAGTTTGTATTTGAGTGAGTGGTTACATTTTTTACAATACTGTTCAGCAAAAATTGTAGATTGTAAAATAGACAACAAAACGTGGTTCGGGAGCTGCTTTACAAACTTGCTCTCTGAATGGGAAATAAGACGAGGCTCCTAAAGGAGTATGCTTTGGGTGTGAACACGTGATAATTAAAGAAAACTAACACTTAAGGGTCCAAATCCTCAATAAGTTTGTGGAGGACAATTATCTTTCCTCATTGTTTCTTCTTTTTCCATGAAAAAACAGTGCTTAAATAGCACCCATGGCAATCTGAATGGCATTTCTTACTTGCTTTTTACCCTACACAGATTCACTTTTTTAAATTAAAACCTAGAAATTACTTGTCTAAATTTTGCATAAAAATACACATCAGAATACAGGAATCCCTCGTTATCTACGTTTTTGTTATGCCAATTTGCTAACTAACCCAAAGAATTCTGAAAGGATTTCCACTTAAAAAAAAAAAGGCAAAAGTTGAAGTTGGCATTCATTGTGTATCTGGCAGCAAGCCATCAGAGAGGCAGCATGCACACAGAGCAGTGAACATGGCACTGACAAGCCACATCTCTAGGAATTACATTAAAAACTTAAGGATCCATCCTGGGCGCCTGGGTGGCTCAGTGGGTTAAAGCCTCTGCTTTCGGCTCAGGTCATGATCTCAGCGTCCTGGGATCGAGGCCCGCATCAGGTTCTCTGCTCAGCGGGGAGCCTGCTTCCCCCCCTCTCTCTGCCTGCCTCTCTGCCTACTTGTAATCTCTCTCTCTGTGTCAAATGAATAAATAAATTCTTTAAAAAAAAAAAAACAAAACTTAAGGATCCATCCTGTATATCTTTGAACTGTGTGCATGAGCCTCTGTTTACATGATTTATTTTGTATGCCCCTCAACAAGATGATTTCTAAGGTATCAGAAAAGCCTAGGAGTGATTATTTTTTGAGTTGGGTAATGATGAACAATGTTTCATAAAAAAAAATAGTGGTAACTGTTTCTTCACTTATTGCACTTTCAGCTTATGGAAGCTTTTATATGAGTGCTCTACTTTCAGAGAGCAAGGGGAACCTGTATGTAGTGAAGTTAAGAAAAAAATCCCTGAAAAAAATCCAATAGTGTCTGTGTGTGGAGAGTGGGTGTATAAAATGTGAAGGCCAACTTCTGGAAATTATCCAGGTAACTGTATACTTAGTTATGGCAATCCATTTTTTTGGTTTGCTTTATTTATTTTAAAAAAGATTTTATTTATTTGACAGAGTGAGAGAGCACAGGCAAGGGAAACAGTAGACAGAGAGGGAGAAGCAGGCTCCTGGCTAACCAAGGAGCCCATTGTGGGGCTCAATCCCAGGACTCTGGGATCATGACCTGAGTCAAAAGCAGATGCTTAAACATCTGAGCCACCCAGGTGCTCATTTTTGTTTGTTTTAAACACAAACTTTGTGAAATTGATGTGTTTATGCCTTTAACTTTTGCATTTGTTTTTCTTTTTTTTTAATATTTTAATTTTATTTTTATTCTTTGCCCAAGGGGTACAGGTCTGTGAATCATCAGGCTTACATCTTTCACAGCATTCACAAACCCTCCCCAATGTCCATAACCCATCCACCCTATCCCTACCCTCCCACCCCCCAGTAACCCTCAGTTTGTTTTGTGAGATTAGGAGTCTCTTATGGTTTGTCTCCTTCCCCATCAGGCACGTGCACCCGAATGTTTATAGCATTTATTTTTCAATTCTCATTCACATGAACACATTTTCAGTGAAAAACCAGTAATATTTGAAGTAAGTACCTTACAGAGATTTTGCAAAGATCAGTGAGCAGAACATATAGAAACAATTTGAAAATATCATACAAGTGTAGTGGATTAAAAGTGAAATTAAAATAAATCATTGTGATGGCAATGATAATGATAAAGATGCTGAAATTTAGAGCTAGTCTTTGGTGATAATTTATAGACAAATATTCACTACAATTTCATTGTCTTATCTCATAGATGACTTGTAATATCCCACATCTCTTTATATCTGTTCTACATACAATGTACAAAGTTTAATAGTTAAATTCTTTAATTCAATCTCACATTTCTTGTAAGTACATGATCTAGAATTACATTTGGCTTTAAACTTCAATTTTCTCCAGTGTGCTGGTAACAATGAATCAAAATTAACCCATTCTCACTGCAAAACAGAATTTGAAGGACAGGTCTTTTAATTAGTTTCTGTCTTTGAAAATATCTCCCTATAGAATTACCTGTTTATCTACTAATGCTAATTCGCCATTGTGGAATTTTAAGGAACTGTATGGATGGGAATCATGCAAACATGCACCTACAAAAATATTCACTGTGTTCCAGATACACTTATGCTCTAAAAATGTTGATGATCTTTTCAAAAATGAAAGCACACATTGCTTGAATACTAAATATATATATATTTTTTTAAAGATTTTATTTATTTATTTGACACAGAGAGAGAGTGATTACAAGTAGGCAGAGAGGCAGACAGAGAGAGGAGGAAGCAGGCTCCCTGCTGAGCAGAGAGCCCGATGCGGGCCTCGATCCCAGGACCCTGAGATCATGACCTGAGCCGAAAGCAGAGGCTTTAACCCACTGAGCCACCCAGGCGCCCTTGAATACTAAATATTATCATGAAAATTCCTAATTCACTAAAAGAATGCAAACTATAAACACTTTGTATCCTTAGTAGGATCTATTGTGGAAATACTTGAAAGATGTGAAATCTCACACAGAATTCCATGAAAGGAATCTGTGGAGATTGATCTAGAACTCAGATGACCCTCTTCTGGATCATCTCATTCTGATTCTATAAAAGCCATTTTACAATGTTGTAAACACTATGTAACTGGTGGCTATGCAAAATATATTTTTTAATAATTCACCTTAAGACTTGCAGCCAATTTTTAAGAACTAAGATTCACTTCATGTAGGTAATGCATTCAAAGCCCTCCTGGGAAAATTGATCTGGTAACCTGGTTTACTGGATTCCCAGGCTTTCAGTTCAATAAGGAAAGTCACTTTGGGGAAGATCAAGCATTTTAGGCTATTTCAGGGATCTTGAGAAAACAATTCAAATTCCTATGGAACCTGATGGAGAGTGTCTTATGATTTACAGGCTCTTAAAAGTCTAATCTGTGAGGGCACCTGGGTGGCTCAGTGGGTTAAAGCCTCTGCCTTCGGCTCAGGTCATGATCTCAGGGTCCTGGGATGGAGGCCTGCATTGGGCTCCCTGCTCAGCAGGGAGCCTGCTTCCTCCTCTCCCTGCCTGCCTGTCTGCCTACTTATAATCTCTCTCTCTGTGTCAAATAAATAAATAAATAAATAAATAAATCTTAAAAAAAAGTCTAATCTGTGATTTCTTATAACTCTTCCAGCAAAACCATATTAAGGAGGCTCCTTAGGTAAGTATATACTTTTTCTGCACTTCTGTAAATGATCAGACTTATTGTGTGATCATGAATTATTTATGTTTTTTGAGAATAGTTTTGACCAAAAGTGAGGAGAGTGTAGGTCATAAAAATCTGTGTATCAGTGCAAAATTCTGTATTATCTAGGTTCTAGAGGACATTTCCCACCTCTATCACTAATCACTGCTCAGGCTTGAAAAACTCAATACATACCTCTGAGATATTATTTCTTTATCTTTTTAATAATGAGAAATCATGTTATTTATTTATTTGTCAGGGAGAGAGAGAAGAAGCAGGAGGAGAGGCAGGCTCCTCACTGAGCAAGGAGCCCAAGGCAGAACTCTATCCCAGGACCCTGGGATCATGTCCTGAACCGAGGGTAGATGATTAACTGACTGAGCCACCCAGACTGATAAATCGTCCTAAAAAGCATATGTTCTATAAATATGTGAACCAATAAATGAGTTATTTTTTTTCAGCATTTAACTTTCAACTCTAAATATAAACATAGGAAAAAAAGATGTGCAAAAACATTGATGTATACTGATGTCAAGAGATGTTAATAAGTAATTCATTTTGAACTTGGGTAGTATTTAGAAGATATTACTCATTGCATAGAATATGGACATCTACAATGTAAGTTACACAGGAGAGAATGTGGGTGTGCCTTTGCAAGTAAAATCTCCTAGGTAAGGACACTTTGCTTTGAGAACAGAACAGGAATTGAATTTTATTTAGAAGTTTCGAGACACTGTTTTTATCAGGTAATGTGTGTGGCTGTGGTGAGGTCAAGTGAAAATACAGCAAAGCCAGTGTATCTGAGAAAATAGAACATGTTCAAATAAGAAAATTATAAACACTAAAATAATTTTGTGTGTGTGTTTTTTTTTAAAGATTTTATTTATTTATTTGACACACAGAGAGAGATCAGATCACAAAGTAGGCAGAGAGGCAGAGAGAGAGGAGGAAGCAGGCTCCCTGCTGAGCAGAGAGCCAGATGCGGGCCTCGATCCCAGGACCCTGAGATCATGACCTGAGCCGAAAGCAGAGGCTTTAACCCACTGAGCCACCCAGGCGCCCATAATTTTGTGTTTTAAGGACATTTTTACATACATTCTTTACCTTCTTTCTACCACTTACATAGAATTTCTATTTTAATAGCATTAATTTATTATTTATTCTTCCTTTTTCAGTGTGTGTGTGTGTGTATGTGTGTGCGTGTGTTGGATAAAAATCGACCCACCTTCGCTCAGATGAATTATCTCAAAATGTTTAATATTTGAGGGATAAGATGGGAGATGTATTTAGACAGAAGATAGATAGATAGATAGATAGATCGATAGATAGATAGATTAGGGAATCCAGTTATCCAAGTATATATATTTAAGTTAAATTCACTAAGAATCCCTATAAAATATTAGTGTGATATCAAGTTCAAGAGATAGAGGTCAGGATCAAATACAAATTAGTTCTGGAACATATTCTGACACACTGTAGTTATCAACTTATCTTCACACCTTCATCTTCTCTTTCACGTAGGAAAGGATCAAGGTTCTATGCTTGTTTCTTCTATTCACCATTAAAGCATCATCAGAATGTTTTCTGCTACTTCTTTCATCTCATATATTCTGTAATGTCGACGCCCAGATTGCAAAGTTTTTAGGGAGATTTTAAAAAACAAAGAGATTGAGAGTGAATTTGAAAGTGTTTTCAGCATGCCATGACTGTGTTTCTCATGTTCCCTGAGAGCTGTCAGAAGTTGTCTTTGAATACCAACACTGCCACTGAATCTGTTAAGCTGACTGAATTTGAAGATCTAAAACAAACAACAATATTAAAAACAGAAATCAAAGAGACTGAGGGGCACCTGGTTGGCTCAGTTGATTAAGCATCCCAACCTCAGTTTTGGCTCAGGTCATGATCTCAGAGTGCTGGGATCAGGCCTTGCATCAGGCTCAGTGTTTAGCATGGATTAAATTTGTCCCTCTCTCTCTTCCTCTATTCTTCCCCCAACTCACATTCTGTCTTTCAAAGAAATAAACCTTGAAAAAACTCAAAGAGATTGAAAATGTGTGGTAAATAACCTCAATATAGGTTGCTTATTGTTTTGTTCTTTTTTTTGAATAGATAAATCCAACATAAAGGAGCAAAATTAAGTTATTTGGATTTATTTTTACCTAAAATAAATGTCTTCTTTACTTCTTGAAATATTCAAGGCTAATATTCAACAGTTGAACATACTTCCCTGTCAGATTCAGGGGTCCTTTAAATAATATCCCACGTCTGGACATTAGAATATTGCAACATGAGTAATAAAAAATGCTAATTTGTTGGTCATAATATATAGCATCAAATATCAGATATGATATGCCATTCATTATTTCTATTCTGTACTGATTTTTTTCACCTTTAGAAGGGAATAAAACTAACTCATTTTAAACTTCATCATACAGCCTTATATAAAATACATGTGATAAGAATGATCATAATTTTATGGGTAATTTTAATCATTACATTTATATACTTGTGAATAATTAAACTACTAATATAAATAGTATACTATGGAAATGGCCTAATATACAATAACATATTAAACCCAAATGACATTTTTGGAAAAAATATGTATATTAAAATTATAATTTTATTTATGTTTAAGTGTACATTACAATGACATTAACTGAATTCACATTATTGTGCAACAATTACCATCATTACCCCAGAACACTTTCATCTTACCCAACTGTAACTCTACACCCTTTAAATATTTAATACTCCACTTCTCCCTCCCCCAGCCCCTGGAAGCCCTCATTCCACTTTCATCTCTGTGAAACTGATTACTCTGAGTACCTCGTACATATGAAATCACACATATGGCTTTTTATGACTGGTTTTTTTACTTACCATATCTGAAAACTTCATTTATGTTTTAGCAAATACCAGAATTTTCTTCCTTTTCTAAACTGAAAATATAATATATTTACACTGGATTTTGTTTATCCAGTACTCTGTCAGTGGACATTTTGAGGCTTCTACCTTTCAGTTACTGTGAATAAAGCTGCTATAAATGTGGATATACAAATATCTATTCTAGACTCTTATTGCCTTTCTCTTTACATGTACTCAGACATGGAATTGTTAAATGCTAGGGTGATTCTAGGTTTATTGTTTTTTTTTTACTTTTTAAAATTATATTGAGTTAGTTCTTTTTATTGTGTTATGTTAGTCACCATACAATACATCATTGGTTTTTGATACAGTGTTCCAAGATTTATTGTTTTTTTTCCCTACTGTTTTTTTTTTTGGTGATCCAAGATTCATCGTTTATGCACCACACCCAGTGCTCCAAGCAATATGTGCCCTCCTTAATACCCACAACCAGGCTCACCCATCCCCCCACCCCCATCCCCTCTAAAACTCTCAGTTTGTTTCTCAGAGTCCACAGTCTTTAATGTTTCTTCTCCCACTCCGATTTCTCCCAATTCACTTTTCCTTTCCTTCTCCTAATGTCCTCCATGTTATTCCTTATGTTCCACAAGTAAGTGAAACCATATGATAATTGACTTTCTCTGCTTGACTTATTTCACTCAGCATAATCTCCTCCAGTCCCATCCATGTTGATGCAAAAGTTGGATTTTCATTGTTTCTGATGACTGAGTAATATTCCATTGTCTATATGGACCACATCTTCTTTATCCATTCATCTGTTGCAGGGCATCTTGGCTATTTCCACAGATTGGCTACTGTGGACATTGCTGTTATGAACATTGGGGTACATATGGTCCTTCTTTCACTACATCAGTATCTTTGGAGTAAATACCTAGTAGTGCAATTGCTGGGTCATAGGGTAGCTCTATTTTTAATTTTTTGAGGAATCTGCACTGTTTTCCAAAGTGGCTCCCCCAACTTGCATTCCCACTAACAGTGTAAGAGGTTTTCCCTTTCTCCATATCCTCTCCAACATTTGTTGTTTCCTCTCCTGTTGATTTTGGCCATTCTAACTGGTGTAAGGTGGTATCTCAATGTTGTTTTGATTTGAGTTTCCCTGATGGCTATGATGATGAACATTTTTTCATGTGTCTGTTTGCCATTTGTATTTCTTCTTTGGAGAAGTGTCTGTTCATGTCTTCTGTCCATTTTTTCACATCATTATCTGTTTTTTGGGCATTGAGTTTGAGGAGTTCGTTATAGATCTTGGATATGAGCCCTTTGTCTGTAGTGTCATTTGCGAATATCTTCTCCCATTCCGTGGGTTGCTTCATTGTTTTGTTGACTGTTTCCTTTGTTGTGCAGAAGCTTTTTATCTTGATGAAGTCCCAAAAGTTGATTTTCGCTTTTGCTTCCCTTGCCTTTAGAGACGTGTCTTGAAAGAAATTGCTGTGGTTGATGTTGAAGAGATTACTGCCTATGTTCTACTCCAGAATTTTGATGGAATCTTGTCTCACATTGAGGTCTTTTATCCATTTTGAGTTTATCTTTGTGCATGTTGTAAGAGAATGGTTGAGTTTCATTCTTCTATGTATAGCTGTCCAATTTTCCCACCACTATTTATTGAAGAGACTGTCATTTTTCCACTGGATATTTTTTCCTGCTTTGTTGAAGATTATTTGACCATAGATTTGAGGGTCCATATCTGGGCTCTTTACTCTGTTCCATTGGTCTATGTGTCTGTTTTTGTGCCAGTACCATGCTGTCTTGGTGATCACAGCTTTATAGTAAAGTTTGAAATCAGGCAACGTGATGCCCCCAGCTTTGTTTTTCTTTTTCAACATTTCCTTGGAAGTTCGGGGTCTTTTATGGTTCCATACAAGTTTTAGGATTGCTTGTTCCAGCACTTTGAAAAATGCCAATGACATTTTGATCGGGATGGCATTGAAAGTATAGATTACTCTGAGCAGCACAGACATTTTAACAATGTTAATTCTTCCAATCTGAGCATGGAATGTTTCTCCATGTTTTTGTGTCTTCTTCAGTTTTTTTCATGAGTGTTCTGTAGTTCTTTGAGTACAGATCCTTTACCTCTTTGGTTAGGTTTATTCCAAGGTATCTTATGGTTTTTGGTGCTTTTGTAAATGCAATCAATTCTCTAATTTCCTTTTCTACAGTTTCGTTGTTAATGTATAGAAAGCAACTGACTTTTGTGCATTGATTTTGTATCCTGCCACATTACTGAATTGCTGTATGAGTTCAGGTAGTTTGGAGTTGGGGTCTTCTAGGTTTTCCACATAAACTGTCATGTCATCTCCAGAGAGAGAGAGAGTTTGACTTCTGCTTTGCCAATTTGAATACCTTTGAGTTCTTCTTGTTGTCTGATTGCTGTTGCTAGAGCTTCTAGTACTGTGTTGAACAACAGTAGTGAGAGTGGGCATCCTTGTTGTGTTCCTGAATTCAATGGGAAGGCTCAGTTTTTCCCCATTGAGAATGGTATTTGCTGTGGGTTTTTCATAGATAGATTTTATGAAGTTGAGAAATGTTCCCTCTATCCCTATACATTGACGAGTTTTAGTCAGGAACGGATGCTGTATTTTGTCAAATGCTTTCTCAGCATCAACTGAGAGGACAATGTGGTTCTTCTCTTTTCTCTTATTGATTTGTTCTATCACATTGATTGATTTGTGAATACTGAACCACCCTTGCATCCCAGGGATAAATCCCACCTGGTCATGGTTGATAATCTTTTATTTTTTAAAGATTTTATTTATTTATTTGACAGATAGAGAGAGATCACAAGTAGGCAGTGAGGCAGGCAGAGAGAGGAGGAAGCAGGCTCCCCCCTGAGTAGGGAGCCTGATGCGGGCCTCAATCCCAGGACCCAGGGATCATGACCTGAGCTGAAGGCAGAGGCTTTAACCCACTGAGCCACCCAGGTGCCTGGTGGATAATCTTTTTAATGTACTGTTTGATCCTATTACCTAGATCTTGTTGAGAATCTTGGCATCCATATTCATCAGGGATATTGGTCTGAAGTTACCCTTTTTGATGGGGTCTTTGGCTGGTTTGGGGTCAAGATGATGCAGGCTTCATAGAAAGAGTTTGGAAGTTTTCCTTCTGTTTCTATTTTTTGAAACCACTTCAGGAGAATAGGTATTATTTCTTCTTTGAATGCTTATTAGAATTCCCCAAGGAATTCATCAGGTCTTGGACTCTTGTTTTTTAGGAGGTTTTTGATCACTGCTTCAATCTCGTAACTAGTTATTGATCTATTCAGGTTGTCAGTTTCTTCCTTTTTCAGCCTTGGAAGTTTAAAGGTTTCCAGGAATGCATCCATTTCTTCTAGGTTGCTTAACTTACTGGCATATAGGCTGTTCATGTTGAGAGTGATTATTGAAAGATATGTTTTTATTGTCATCATGTTGCCTGTGAAGTTCTTGTTTCTATAGATTGTCTCTGTAAATTTCCGTTCTGTATCACTCTTGGGGTCTTTCTTCCTTTATAGAACCTCCCTTAATATTTCTTGCATTTCTGGCTTGGTGGTCACATATTCTTCCACTCTTTGTTGGTCTTAGAAGCTCTTTATCTCTCCATCTATTCTAAATGTCAGCCTTGCTGGATAAAGTATTCTTGGCTGCATGTTCTTCTCATTTAGAGCCCTGAATATGTCTTGTCAGCCCTTTCTGGCTTGCCAGGTCTCTGTGGACTAGTCTGACATTATTCTGATGTTCCTCCCTGGGTACATAAGGAATCTCTGCCCTCTAGCTGCCCTTAAGATATATTTTCTCTGGTTAAGATCCATGAGTTTCATTATCACATGCTGGGGGAGGTCACTCTTTCCGCCCTGATCTTGGGGAGGGGGTGTCCTCTTTGCCTCTAGGGCACAAACACTTGTTTCATTCCCCAGTTTAGGGAAATTCTCAGCTAGGATTTGCTCAACTATATCTTCTCATCCTTTTTCTCTCTCTAAGCCCCCAGGGACCCCATAATTCTGACATTGGGGCATTTCATGGCATCATTTATTTCTCTAATTCTGTTTTCACAGCTTCTAAGCTGTTTGTTCCAGGCCTCCTCCTCCTCCTTCTTTTTTTTTATCAGTTTGTCTTCTAGATCACTAATTTGATATTCTCCCTCATTTACCCTAGCTGTTAGAGTATCTAGATTGGCTTTGATCTCATTGATAGCATTTTTAAGTTCTGCCAGATCACCTTTCACTTCTGCCTTTAGAGAATCTATGTTGCCGCTTATGGTTTTCTCCAACCTAGCTATTGTCTGCATAACCATTACCCTGAATTCTATTTCTGAAATCTTGCTTATGTCCATATCCATTAGTTATGTGGCAGAGGTCACAGTCTCTGAATCTTTCCTCTGTTGGGGATCCCTCCTCCTAGTCATTCTGGTGAGAAATGGTTGAGGGGATGTATAGCTGAAAGTATCAACTATGATCCAGGCAAGGTGCACCCTCTTCACCGATTGTCCTTTGCCCCTGCAGAGACCTAGAAGTGTGTAATCTTACATTTCAGTCTGTTTCATCAGTACTCAGAGTTCTGTAGATATCTAGCTCAATTCAGGGGACCAGTTAATATAGGGTCTCCTACTACTATGCCATCTTGCCCTTCCTTTGAGTTAGTTTTTGATGTAGTGTTCAACGATTTACTAGTGTATAATGCCCACTGTTCATCACAACACATGCACTCCTTCATACCTCTAACCCTGTTCCCTTACCCCCATCCCTCCCTTCTGTAACCCTCAGTTTGTTTCCTGGTGTCCAGAGTCTCTCATGGATTTTCTCCCTCTCTGGTTTCATTCCATTCAGTTTTACCTCTATTTTGTACCTCCACACTATTCCTTATCTTCTACATATGAGTAAAAATGTATAATAATTGTCTTTCTCTATTTGATGTATTTCACTTAGTATGATCCCCTCCAGGTTCATCCACCTCTATGCAAATGGTAGGTATTAATCCTTTCTGATGGCTGAGTCATATACCATTGTATATATGAATCACATCTTCTTTATGCATCTTTTGAAGGGCATCTTGGCTACTTCCACAGTTTGGCTATTGTGGACATTGCTGCTATGAACATTGTGGTGCATGTGCCCCTTCTTTTAACTACATCAGTATCTTTGGGCTAAATACCTAGTAGCTTAAATGCAATGTCATAGGGTAACTCTATTTTTAATGTCTTGAAGAAACTCCATTCTCCTTTCCAGAGTGGTTGTACTAACTTGCATTCCCACGAACAGTGTAAGAGGGTTCCCCTTTCTCCAAATCCTCACCAACAGTTGCTGTTCACTGTCTTGTTAATTTTAGTCATTCTAACTGGTGTAATGTGGTTCTCATTATGGTTTTGATTTGTATTTCCCTGATGCCTAGTGATGATGAACATTTTTTCATGTGTCTGTTAGCCATTCATATGTCTTCATTGAAGAAGTGTCTGTTCATGTCTTCTGCCCATTTCTCCACTGGATTATTTGTTTACTGGGTGTTGAGTTTGAGACCTTCTTTGAGATCTTGGATACCAACCCTTTATCTGATATGTCATTTGCAAATATCTTCTGCCATTCCGTGGGTTGTCTCTTTGTTTTGTTGACTGTTTCCTTTGCTGTGCAGAAGTTTTTTTTTTTATCCTGATGAAATCCCCATAGTTCACTTTTGCTTTTGTTTCCCTTGCCCTTAGAGAAGTATCTTGAAAGAAATCGTGGTGGCCAGTGTTGAAAAGTTTACTGCTTGTGTTTTCCTCTAGGATTTTGATGAATTCCTGTCTCATCTTGAGGTCTTTCATCCATTTTGAGTTTATCTTTTGTACGGTGTAAGAGAATTGTCCAGTGTCATTCTTCTGCATATGGCTGTCCAATTTTCCCAGCACCATTTATTGAAAAGACTGTCTTTTTTTTCCATTGGATAATCTATCCTGCTTTATCAAAGAATAGTTTGCCATAAAGTTGAGGGTCCATTGCTGGAGTCTCTATTCTGTTCCATTGATCTATGTGTCTGTTTTTATGCCTGTACTGTGCTGTCTTGATGATCATAGTTTTGTAATATAGCTTGAAATCAGGCACTGTGTGATGCCCCAGTTTTGGTTTTTCTTTCTCAACATTCCCCTGGTGATTCGGAGTCTTTTCTCATTTCATACAAATTTTAGGATTGTTTGTTCCAGCTCTGTGAAAAATGTCTATGGTATTCATAGGGCTTGCACTGAAAATGTAGATTACTCTGGGAAGCACAGACATTTTAGCAATGTTTATTCTTCCAATCCATCAGCATGGAATGTTTTTCCATCTTTTTGTGTTTTCCTCAATTTCTTTCCTAAGTGTTCTGTAGTCTCTAGAGTACAGATCCTTTACCTCTTTACTTCAATTTATCCCTATGTATCTTATGGATTTTGGTGCTACTGTAAATGGAATTGCTTCCTTAATTTCTTTTTCTTCAGTCACTTTTTGGTGTATAGAAATGCAACTGATTTCTGTGCATTGATTTTATATTCTGCCACATTGCTGAATTGCTGTATGAATTCTAGCCATTTGGGTGTGGAGTCTTTTGGGTTTTCCACAGAAACTATCATGTCACCTGCCAAGAATGAGAGTTTGACATCTTTTCTAATTTGAATGTTTTTTATTTCTTTTTGTTGTCTGATTGCTGAGGCTAGGACTTCTAGTATTATGTTGGACAAAATTGATGAAAGTGGAAATCTCTGTCGTTTTCCTGACCTTAAGAGAAAACTTTTGGGTTTTTCTCATTGAGAATGATATTCACTGTGGGATTTTCATGGATGGATTTTATGATATTGAGGTATGTTCCCTCTATCCCTATATTTTGAAGAGTTTTAATCAGGAGCGGATGCTGCATTTTGTCAAATGCTTTTTCTGCATCGAGAGGATAATATGATTCTTATCTTTTCTATTTTTAATAAGATCTATCATGTTGACTGATTCGTGAATGTTGATTCATCCTTGCATCCCAGGAATATCCCACCAGATCGTGGTGAATAATCATTTTAATGTACTGTTGGATTCTATTGGCCAGGATCCTTGTGAGTATTTTGGTACCTATGTTCACCAGGAATATTGGTCTGTAATTCTCTTTTTGATGGGGAGTGTGTGGTTTTGGGATCAGGGTAATGCTGGCCTCATAGATCAAGTTTGGATGCTTTCCTTCCATTTCTATTTTTTGGAACAGCTTTGGTAGAATAGGTGTTAATTCTTCTTTAAATGCTGGTAGAGTTCCCCTGGAAAGCATTATGGCCCTGGACCTTGGTTTTGTGGGAGGTTTTATTTTCTTTAAATGTTAAATATCTATTATTATTATTATTATTATTATTATTATTATTATTATTAGTCCCAGGGGTACAGGTCTGTGAATCATCAGGCTTATACCTTTCACAGCATTCACCAAAGCACAAACCTTCCCCAATATCCATAACCCATCCACCCTATCCCTACTCTCCCACTGCCCAGTAACCCTCAGTTTGTTTTGTGAGATTAGGAGTCTCTTATGGTTTGTCTCCTTCCCCATCCCATCTTGTTTCATTTTTTCCTTCCCTACCCCACACAAACCCCCGCCCTGTACCTCAAGTTCCTCATATCAGAGAGATCATATGATAATTGCCTTCTCTGATTGACTTATATGACTCAGCATAATACACCCTAGTTCCATCCATGTCATCAAAAATGGCAAGATTTCATTTCTTTTGATAGCTGCATAGTATTCCATTGTATATATATACCACTTCTTCTATATCCATTCATCTGTTGATGGACATCTAGCTTCTTTCCATAGTTTGGCTATTGTGGACATTGCTGCTATAAACATTCGGGTGCATGTGCCCCTGAGGATAACTACCTTTGTATCTTTAGGGTAAATACACAGTAGTGAGATTCTTGGGTCATAGGGTATTTTCCACTTTTTGAGGAACCTCCATACTGTTTTCCAGAGTGGCTGCACCAGCTTGCATTCCCACCAACAGTGTAGGAGGGTTCACCTTTATCTGACTCCTTGCCAACATCTGTCGTTTCCTGACTTGTTGATTTTAGCCATTCTGACTGGTGTGAGGTGGTATCTCACTGTGGTTTTGATTTGTATTTCCCTGATGCCAAGTGATGTTGAGCACTTTCTCATGTGTCTGTTGGCCATTTGGATGTCTTCTTCCTTGGAGAAATGTCTGCTCATGTCAACCCATTTCTTGCCTGGGTTATTTGTTTTATGGGTGTTGAGTTTGAGAAGCTCTTTATAGATTTTGGATACTAGCCCTTTATCTGATATGTCATTTGCAAATATCTTCTCCCATTCTGTCAGTTGTCTTTTGGTTTTGTTGACTGTTTCCTTTGCTGTGCAAAAGCTTTTAATCTTGATGAAGTCCCAATAGTTCATTTTTGCCCTTGCTTCCCTTGCCTTTGGTGAGGTTCCTAGGAAGAAGTTGCTGCGGTTGAGGTCGAAGAGGTTGCTGCCTGTGTTCTCCTCGAGGATTTTGATGGATTCCTTTCTCACATTGAGGTCTTTTATCCATTTTGAGTCTATTTTTGTGTGTGGTGTCAGGAAATGATCCAGTTTCATTTTTCTGCATGTGGCTGACCAGTTTTCCCAACACCATTTGTTGAAGAGACTGTCTTTTTCCCACTGGACATTCTTTCCTGCTTTGTCGAAGATTAGTTGACCATAGAGTTGAGGGTCCATTTTTGGGTTCTCTATTCTGTTCCACTGGTCTATGTGTCTGTTTTTGTGCCAGTACCATACTGTCTTGATGATGACAGCTTTGTAATAGAGCTTGAAATCTGGAATTGTGATGCCGCCAACTTTGCTTTTTTTTTTCAACATTCCTTTGGCTATTCGGGGTCTTTTCTGGTTCCATATAAATTTTAGGATTATTTGTTCCATTTCTTTGAAATAAATTGCTGGTATTTTGATGGGGATTGCATTAAATGTGTAGATTGCTCTAGGTAGCATAGACATTTTCACAATATTTATTCTACCCATCCATGAGCATGGAATGTTTTTCCACTTCTTTGTGTCTTCCTCAATTTCTTTCATGAGTACTTTATAGTTTTCTGAATACAGATTCTTTGCCTCTTTGGTTAGGTTTATTCCTAGGTATCTTATGGTTTTGGGTGCAATTGTAAATGGGATTGACTCTTTAATTTCTCTTTCTTCTGTTTTGTTGTTGGTATATAGAAATGCAACTGATTTCTGTGCATTGATTTTATATCCTGACACTTGACTGAATTCCTGTATGAGTGCTAGCAGTTTTGGAGTGGAGTCCTTTGGGTTTTCCACATAAAGTATCATATCATCTGCAAAGAGTGAGAGTTTGACCTCTTCCTTGCCGATTTGGATGCCTTTTATTTCTTTTTGTTGTCTGATTGCTGAGGCTAGGACTTCTAGTACTATGTTGAATAGCAGTGGTGATAGTGGACAGCCTTGCCGTGTTCCTGACTTTAGGGGAAAAGCTCTCAGTTTTTCTCCATTGAGAATGATATTCGCTGTGGGTTTTTCGTAGATGGCTTTGATGATATTGAGGTATGTACCCTCTATGCCTACACTATGAAGAGTTTTGATTAAGAAAGGGTGCTGTACTTTGTCAAATGCTTTTTCAGCATCTATTGAGAGGATCATATGGTTCTTGTTCTTTCTTTTATTAATGTCTTATATCACACTGATTGATTTGCGAATGTTAAACCAACCTTGCATCCCAGGAATAAATCCCACTTGGTCATGGTGAATAATCCTTTTAATGTGCTGTTGGAT
>LNAC01001460.1:31849-50370 GCA_002007465.1 Ailurus styani
TTCTTCCTGGTTCAGTTTTGGTAGTTTATATTTCTCTAGGAATGCATCCATTTCTTCCAGATTGTCAAATTTGCTGGTGTAGAGTTGCTCATAATACGTTCTTAGAATTGTTTGTATTTCTTTGGTGTTGGTTGTGATCTCTCCTCTTTCATTCATGATTTTATTAATTTTCATTTCTTTGGATAAGTCTGGGCAGAGGTTTATCAATCCTATTAATTCTTTCAAAGAACCAGCTCCTAGTTTCATTGATTTGTTCCACTGTTCTTTTGGTTTCTATTTCATTGATTTCTGCTCTGATCTTTATAATTTCTCTTCTCCTGATGGGTTTAGGCTTTCTTTGCTTTTCTTTCTCCAGCTCCTTTAGGGCAGGGTTAAGTTGTGTACTTGAGACCTTTCTTGTTTCCTGAGAAGGCTTGTATTGCTATATAGATTCTTTGCAGGATTGCTTTTGCTGTGACCCAAAGATTTTGAACAGTTGTGTATTCATTTACATTTGTTTCCATGAATTTTTAAAATTCTCTTTTAATTTCCTGGTTGACCATTCATTCTTTAGTAGGATGTTCTTTAGCCTCCATGTATTTGAGTTCTTTCCAAATTTCCTCTTGTGGTTGAGTTCTAGATTCAAAGAATTGTGGTCTGAAAATATGCAGAGAATTATCCCAATCTTTTGGTACCAGTAGAGGCCTGATTTGTGACCCAGGATGTAATCTATTCTGGAGAATGTTCCATGTGCGCTAGAGAAGAATGTGTATTCTGTTGCTTTTGGATGGAATGTTCTGAATGTATCTCCGATATCCATTTGGTCCAGTGTGTCATCTGAAGCCTATCTTTCCTTGTTGATCTTTTGCTTCGATGATCTGTCCATTTCAGTAAGGGGGGTCTTAATGTCCCCTACTATTATTGTATTATTGTTGCTGTGTTTCTTTGAATTTGTTTTTAATTGATTTATACAATTGGCTGTTCCCATGTTAGGAAAATAGATATTTAAAATTGTTAGATCTTCTTGTTGGACAGACTCTTTAAGTCTGATATAGTGTCCTTCCTCATCTCTTGTTATAGTTTTTGGCTTCAAATTTAATTTGTCTGATATAAGGATTGCCACCCCAGCTTTCTTTTGCTGTCCATTGGCATGGTAAATTGTTTTGTACCCCCTCACTTTAAATCTGGAAGTGCTTTGGGTCTAAAATGAGTTTCTTGCAGACAGCATATCGATGGGTCTTGTTTTTTTTATCCATTCTGATACCTGGTGTCTTTTGATTGGGGCATTTAGTTCATTTACATTCAATGTAACTATTGAAAGATATGAATTATGGGCACTGTATTGCCTGTAAGGTGACTGTTATTGTATATTGTTTCTGTTCCTTTCTGGTCTGTTACCTTTAGGCTCTCTCTTTGCTTAGAGGACCCTTTCAATATTTCCTGTAATGCTGGTTTGGTGTTTGCAAATCTTTTAGTTTTTGCTTGTCCTGGAAGCTTTTTATTTCTCATTCTATTTTTAATGGGTATAGTATTCTTGGCTGCATATTTTCCTCACGTTTAGTGCTATGAATATATCATGCCAGTCCTTTCTGGCCTACCAGGTCTCTGTGGGTAGGTCTGCTGCCAATCTAATATTTCTACCATTGTAGGTTACAGTCCTCTTGTCCAGAGCTGCTTTCAGGATTTTCTCTTCGTCTTTGAGACTTGTGAGTTTTATTGTTAGATGACGGGGTGTGGACCTATTTTAACTAATTTTGAGGGGGCTTCTCCATGCCTCCTGGATTTTGATGCCAGTTTCCTTTCCCCAGTTAGGGAAGTTCTCCACTATAATTTGCTCCAATATAACTTCTGCTCCCCTCTTTCTTCTTTTTTCTGGGATCCCAATTATTTTAATATTGTTTCATCATATGGTATCACTTATCTTTCAGATTCTCCCCTTGAGGTCCAGTAATTGTCTCTATTTTTCTCAGCTTCTTTATTCTCCATCACTTGGTCTTCTATATTACCAATTCTCTCTTCTGTCTCATTTATCCTAGCAGCAAGAGCCTCCATTTTTTATTGCACCTCATTGATAGTTTTTTTTAATTTTAACTTGGTTAAATTTTAATTCTTTTATTTCTCCAGAATGGGATTCTCTAGTATCCTCCATGCTATTTTCAAGCCCAGCTAGCAACTTGATAATCGTCTTTCTGAACTTTAGTTCTGACATCTTAATAATATCTGTATTGATTAGGTCCATAGGTTTTGGCAGTGCTTCTTGTTCTCCTTTTTTGAGGTGAGTTTTCCACTTTGTCATTTTGTCCAAAGTAGAATAGATGAATGAGAGAACAAAATGCTTAAAGGGTAGCAATGACCTCAGAAGAAATACACTATCCAAATCAGAAGAGACTTGAAACCGGGAATAGAAGAAAGGATAAAAAATATCTATCTATATATTTATCTCTGAGTAATATTTATATATTAGTAATATTTGAGTAATAATATGTATTACTCAAATATATATATTATATAATATATATATATTATATAATATATATATAATATATATATTAGACAGGTGAATAGAACAGAGCCACACACTCTTGATTTGGGGTGTATTTTGGTCTGTTAGAAGAAATTGCCTCCCAAAATTTTAAAGAAAGAAAAACTTATATATACATATATACAAAAATATGGATAAACAAGATTAAGGGATGGAATATGACTGTAAAGATGAAATTTTAAAAGGATTCTAAAAATGGAATTGATAGATAAGAAGTTGGTTGAGCATAGAAAAAAGAGGAATGAATGTCATCAGGCTGGAGACCAGAACAAAGCAATGTGCTAGATTTAGGGTATATTTTGATTTGTTAGAAGAAAGTATCCCAATATTTTAAAGAAATAAAAACTTATATGTATGCAAAAAATAAATTAAATATAATGAAGTGATAGACTATGACTATAACAATGAAAATTTAAAAAGAGTTTTTAAAAGGTGTTGATAAAATAGTTAAAAACGTTAAAATAGGAAATAGGAAAAAATTTAAAAAATAGAATAAGAAAAAAATAAAATAAAAAATTTAACTTTGAAAGACTAAGTAATCATGGGGAAAAAAAGCCATGAATTCTTTGTGTTGCATTCCTCTAGCTTGGAGTTCCGCAGTTCTCATTAATCAGTGAACTTGGTCTTGGCTGGATGTTCTTGCTAATCTTGTGATGGAAGGGCATTTTGCAGTGATTCTCAAATGTCTTTGCCTGAGGCAGAAGTGCACCGCCCTTNTCAGTTCTCATTAATCAGTGAACTTGGTCTTGGCTGGATGTTCTTGCTAATCTTGTGGTGGAAGGGCATTTTGCAGTGATTCTCAAATGTCTTTGCCTGAGGCAGAAGTGCACCGCCCTTGCCAGGGACCAGGCTCAGTAATCTGCTCAGTTTTGCTCTCGGTAGTTTTTGTTCCCTGAACACTTTCTGTACAGCTTTGGAGGATGAGAATGAAAATGGCAGCCTCCCTTGCCAGGGACCAGGCTCAGTAATCTGCTCAGTTTTGCTCTCGGTAGCTTTTGTTCCCTGAACACTTTCTGTACAGCTTTGGAGGATGAGAATGAAAATGGCAGCCTCCCAATCACTGGCCCTGTAGGAGCTGAGAACTCAGGGCCCCATTCCTCAGTGTGCCCTTAGAGAAAAGTCCTCAATCACTCCTGTCTCTCTGATCTCTGGCTGCATTCTGTGTTCACCCAGCCTGTGACCAACTATTCTATCTCTGGCCCACAGCTCCATTTGGAGTCTCCAATCCCAGCAGGGTCCTGCAGTGTGCTCCTGTGCTGCTCCTCCCAGAGGAGGGAGGAGGGGGTCTTCTTGAATCTACTACTTGTGGGGTCCCTGCTTGAAGAGCAGTGGCCTGACTATGCCTCAGATCATGGTTTAAGGTAATCTTGAGGTGAGCGCCCACTCCTTGGGTCTGTCTCTGCAGTCGACTTCCCTGCTCCGATACCTGGGAGCTCTGCCACACTCAGACACCCCTGGTCTTTTTGTGTCCCTGCAGATCCTGAGACCACACTGTCCCTGCGAGAGCTCCACTCCCTTCTTAGCCTCTGGAGTGATGTCCCTCAGTGGAGCAGACTTCTAAAAGTTCTGATTTTGTGCTCCATTGCTCTACAACTTGCTGGGAGCCAGCCCCTCTCCCCGAGGCCTATCTTACCAAATGTCCCCTCAGGTTCACTTCTCCACATGTCCTACCTTCCAGAGTGTGGTAGCTTTTCTCTTCCTAGAATTCCTGATCTTCTCTTCAATCTCCTGTTGAGTTTGTAGGTGTTCAGAATGGTTTGATAGCTATCTAGTTAAAATCCTGGGACCTGATGATATTTAGGTCTCCTATTCCTCCCACACGCATGTATTTTCTACCTAGCTCTCCCTCATGGACCTGAACTGCATCACCACCATTGTCTCCAAGATGGTTTCTGATTATCTCCTTGGAAATAAGTCTATTTCTTTCATTGGGTGTGTAGTTCAATGTTTTTTCTTCATTACTTTAGCTGGTGCAGAAGGATAAATTTGGCCTCTATGGCCTGTGATTGTTATGTGGCTCTTTGCTTTCCTCTCGATTATCTCATTCATATAAGCAAAAAGTCTGTGTGCTGATGATAACAGGATCTTGGATAATGGGCTCAATCAACTCCTGTGCCCACACTGCCTATGTCCTTAATATAGCTTACTGCCAATCCAGGACTATCAACCATTTCTTCTGTGATTTTGCAGCCATGTTGACTCTGGCCTGCATAGACACCTGAGTCTATGCATACACAGTTTTTGTAAGTCTCACCCTCTTCCTTGTGTTTCCTTTCATGGGCATTGCATGATCCTATGGCCATATCCTCCTTGACATTTGTGGCATGCAATCAACAGAAGGGAGCAGGAAGTCCTATTCGACCTCCAGCACCCACCTCACTGTGGTGACTTTCTACTATGCACCCTTTGCTTGCACTTATTTACACCCAAGATCCTTCTGATCTCCTACAGAGGACAAGGTCCTGGTTGTCTTCTACACCATCCTGACACCAGTCCTCAACCTAATCATATACAGCCTGAGAAACAAGGAGATGATGGGGGCCCTGAGAAGAGTGATTCTGAGTTCTGTTCTGTTGAAGCATTAGTCCTGTTGCTTAGAAGTACATTAATTTCACCTTTTAGAAGTACATTAATTTCACCTTTTACACTCCTTAAGAACAATGTCATTCCAGGATTGAAGACAGGGGTTGTATTAGTCAAAAATTAAAATAAAAGAGATTTGACAAAATCATTATATATTCCCAAAAGCTCTTTTTTTGTGGTACTCTTTCTTTTCATTTCTTTTTTGTTACAAATAAACCACTAACTGCAATTTGAAGTCTTAAGGCCACAGGTATTCTCAATAATACAAGTACCTAAGCAATACAATAATTAGGACCACAATAGCCAAAATATGGAAAAAGCCCAAGTGTCGACTGACAATTGAATAGATAAAGAAGATAACATTATTTAAATTTCCAAATATCTATATCTATATAGATATACATATGTATTTATTATTTTAAGGTTCAATTTGCTTCTACTTTATTGGACTTTATAATCAGGCTCTGCTAGATTTAGGGCTTCTTCCTCCTCCACCTCCTCCTCCTCTTCTCCTCCTCCTCCTCCTTCTTCTCCTTCTCCTCCTTCCTCTTTTCCTCCTTCTTCCTCTCCTCCTCCTCCTCCTTCTTCTTTTTAATTATTATTTGCCCCTGGGGTACATGTCTGTGAATTATCAGGATTACACCTTTCACAGCTCTCACCATAGCACAAACCCTCCCCAATGTCCACAACTCAGCCACTTTATCCCTACCCTCCCAGCCCCTAGTAACCCACAGTTTGTTTCATGACATTAAGAGTCTCTTCTGGTTTGTCTCCTTCCTGATCCCATCTTGTTTCATTTTATCCCTACCTACACCCCATGAGCCGACACTGCCCCTCAAATTCCTCATATCAGAGAGATCATATGATAATTGTCTTCTCTGACTGACTTATTTCACTTAGCAAAATACCCTCTAGTTCTGTCCACGTCATTGCAAACGCAAGATTTCATTTCTTTTGATGGCTGCATAGTATTCCATTGTATATATGTACCACTTCTTTATCCATCCATCTGTTGATGGACATCTAGGTTCTTTCCATANCTTTATCCATCCATCTATTGATGGACATCTAGGTTCTTTCCATAGTTTGGCTGTTGTGGACATTATTGCTATAAAACATNTATCCATCCATCTGTTGATGGACATCTAGGTTCTTTCCATAGTTTGGCTGTTGTGGACATTATTGCTATAAAACATTCAGGTGCATGTGCCCCTGAGGATCACTACCTTTGTATTTTTAGGGTAAATACACAGTAGTATGATTACTGGGTCATAGGGTAGCTCTATTTTCAACTTTTTGAGGAACCTCCATACTGTTTTCCAGAGTGGCTGCACCAGCTTGCATTCCCACCAGCAGTGTAGGAGAGTTCCCCTTTCTCTGCATCCTTGCCAACATCTGTCGTTTCCTGAGTTGTCAATTTTAGCCATTCTGACTGGTGTGAGGTGGTATCTCACTGTGGTTTTGCTTTGTATTTCCCTGATGCTGAGTGATGTTGAGCACTTTCTCATGTGTCTGTTGGCCATTTGGATGTCTTCTTTGGAGAAATGTCTGTTCATGTCTTCTGCCCATTTCTTGACTGGGTTATTTGTTTTATGGGTGTTGAGTTTGAGAAGTTCTTTATAGATTTTAGATTCAAGCCCTTTGTCCGATAAGTCATTTGCAAATATATTCTCATATTCTGTCAGTTTCTTTTAGTTTTGTTGACTGTTTCATTTGCTGTGAAAAGGCTTCTGATCCTGATGAATTCCCAGTAGTTAATTTTGCCCTTGCTTCCCTTGTCTTTGGTGATGTTCCTAGGAAGAATTTGCTTCGGCTGAGGTCGAAGAGGTTGCTGCCTGTGTTCTCCTCAAGGATTTTGATAGATTCCCTTCTCACATTGAGGTCTTCCATCCATTTTGAGTCTATTTTTGTGTGTGGTGTAGGGAAATGACCCTGTTTCATTTTTCTGCCTGTGGCTGTCCAGTTTTCCCAACACCATTTGTTGAAGAGACTGTCTTTTTCCCACTGGACATTCTTTCCTGCTTTGTCGAAGATGAGTTGACCATAGAGTTGAGGGTCCATTTCTGGGCTTTCTATTCTGTTCCACTGATCTATGTGTCTGTTTTTGTGCCAGCACCATACTGTCTTGATGATTACAGCTTTGTAATAGAGCTTGAAGTCTGGAATTGTGATGCCACCAACTTTGGTTTCCTTTTTTATCATTCCTATGGCTATTCAGGGTTTTTTCTTGTTCCATATAAATTTGAGGATTATTTGTTCCATTTCTTTGAAATAAATTGCTGGTATTTTGATGGGGATTGCGTTAAATGTGTAGATTGTTCTAGGTAGCATAGATATTTTCATAATATTTGTTCTATGCTGAATAGCAGTGGACAGACCTGGCGTGTTCCTGACCTTAGGGGAGAAGCTCTCAGTTTTTCTCCATTGAGAATGATATTCCCTGTGTTTTTTTTGTACATGGCTTTGATGATATTGAGGTATGTACCCTCTATGCCTATACTCTGAACAGTTTTGGTCAAGAAAGGATGCTGTACTTTGTCAAATGCTTTTTCAGCATCTACTGAGAGGATCATATGGTTCTTGTTCTTTCTTTTATTAATGTCTTGTATCACACTGATTGATTTGGAAATGTTAAACCAGCCTTGCAGCCGAGGAATAATTCCCACTTGGTCATGGTCCATAATCCCTTTTTTTTTTAAAGATTTTTTTAAATTTATTTGAGAGAGAGAGAGAGAGAGAGATATCACAAGTAGGCAGAGAGGCAGGCAGAGAGAGGAGGAAGCAGGCTCCCTCCCGAGCAGAGAGCCCGATGCGGGCCTCGATCCCAGGACGCTGAGATCATGACCTGAGCCAAAAAAAGAGGCTTTAACCCACTGAGCGACCCAGGCGCCCCCAAAATCCTTTTAATGTGCTGTTGGATCCTATTGGCTAGTATTTTGTTGAGGATTTTTGCATCCGTGTTCATCAAGGATATTGGTCTGTAATTCTCCTTCTTGATTGGGTCTTTGCCTGGTTTGGGGATCAAGGTAATGCTGGCCTCATAAAAGGAGTTTGGAAGTTTTCCTTCCATTTCTATGTTTTGGAACAGTTTCAGGAGGATAGGTATTAATTCTTCTTTAAATGTTTGGTAGAATTCCCCTGGGAAGCCATCTGGGCCTGGGCTCTTGTTTGTGGGGAGATTTTTGATGACTGCTTCAATCTCCTTACTAAACATTCCTTCTATTCAGGTCTTCAATTTCTTCCTGGTTCAGTTTTGGTAGTTTATATTTATCTAGGAGTGCATCCATTTCTTCCAGATTGTCAAATTTGCTGGTGTAGAGTTGCTCATAATATGTTCTTATAATTGTTTGTATTTCTTGGGTGTTGGTTGTGATCTCTCCTCTTTCATTCATGATTTTCTTAATTTGAGTCCTTTCTCCTTTCTTTTGGATGAGTCTGGGCAGGGGTTTATCAATCTTATTAATTCTTTCAAAGAATCAGCTCTTAGCTTCATTGATTTTTTTCCACTGTTCTTTTGGTTTCTATTCATTGATTTCTGCTTGGCTCTTTATTATTTCTCTTCTCCTGCTGGGTGTAGGCTTTCTTTGCTGTTCTTTCTCCAGCTCCNCGATTTCTGCTCTGATCTTTATTATTTCTCTTCTCCTGCTGGCTGTAGGCTTTCTTTGCTGTTCTTTCTCCAGCTCCTTGAGGTGTAGAGTTAGGTTGTGTACTTGAGACCTTTCTTGTTTATTGAGAAAAGCTTGTATTACTATATACTTTCCTCTCAGTACTGTTTTTGCTGTGTCCCAAAGATTTTGAGCAGTTGAACCATTCATCGTTTAATAGGATGTTCTTTAGTCTCCATGTATTTGAGTTCTTTCCAACTTTCCTCTTGTGATTGAGTTCTAGTTTCAGAGCATTATGGTCTGAAAATATGCAGGGAATGATCTCAATCTTTTGGTACCGATTGATACCTGATTTGTGACCCAGAATGTGGTCTATTCTGGAGAATGTTCATATGCACTAGAGAAGTATATGTATTCTGTTGTTTTGGGATGGAATGTTCTGAATATATCTGTGATATCCAACTGGTCTAGTGTTTCATTTAAAGCCTTTATTTCCTTTTGCTTAGATGATCAGGCCACTTCAGTAAGTAGTGGTGGTAAAGTCCCCTACTATTATTGTTTTATTGTTAATGAGTTTCTTTGATTTTGTTATTAATTGGTTTATATAATTGGCTGCTCCCATTTTAGGGGCATAGATATTTAAAATTGTTAGATCTCTTGTTGGACAGATACTTTAAGCATAGTGTCCTTCCTGATCTCTTATTATAGTCTTCGGCTTAAAATATAATTTATCTGATATAAGGAATGCCACTCCAGCTTTCTTTTGATGTCCATTAGCATGATAAATTGTTTTGCACCCCCTCACTTTAAATCTGGAGGTGTCTTTGGGGCTAATATGAGTTTCTTGTAGACAGCATATCGATGGGTCTCCTTTATTTAAAAAATCCATTCTGATACCCTGTGTCTTTTAATGGGGGAATTTAGACCATTTACATTCAGAGTAGCTATTGAGAGATATGAATTTAGTGCCATTGTATTGCCTGTAAGGTGACTGTTACTGTATATTGTGTCTCTTCCTTTCTGATCTATGTTTCCTTTAGGATCTCTCTTTGCTTAGAGGACCCCTTTCAATATTTCCCAAAGGGCTGGCTTGGTGTTTGCAAATTCCTTTAGTTTTTGCTTGTCCTGGAAGCTTTTTATCTCTCCTTCTATTTTCAATGACAGCCTAGCTGGATATAGTATCCTTGGCTGCATATTTTTCTCATTTAGTGCTTTGAATATATCATGCCACTACTTTCTGGCCTTCCAGGTCTCTGTGGATAGGTTTGCTGTCTGTCTAATATTTCTACCATTGTATGTTATAGACCTCTTGTCCCGAGCTGCTTTCAGGATTTTCTCTTAGTCACTAAGACTTGTAAATTTTACTATTAGATGAAGGGGCGTGGACCTATTTTTATTGATTTTGAGGGGGGTTCTCTGTGCCTCTTGGATTTTGTTGCATGTTCCCTTTGCTAAATTAGGGAAATTCTGTAATATAATTTTCTCCAATATACCACTGTCCCCGTGAGGGCTTCACCCCCAGCTTAGCCTCAGGTGATGTCCCTCAATGGAGCAGATTTCTAAAGTTCTTATTTTGTGCTCCATTGCTCTCTCCGTTGCTCTCTCCATTGCTCCATTGCTGGGAGCTGGCCCCTCCATCTGGGGTGTATCTTCCCATCGCTTCATATTCACTTTTCTGCACGTACTACTTTCTTGAAAGTGATCAATTTTCTGTTCCTAGAATTGCTGCTCTTCTTCTCTTTGCTCTCCTGTTGAATTTGTAGGTGTTCAGAATGGTTCGATAACTATCTGGGTGAATTTCTGGGACCTGATGATAATTGGTCTCATACTCCTCCGCCATCTTGCTTCTCCTCTCAGCATTAGGCATTCTTATAAAATGTCCTTGGCAGATGAATTTTTTTTCTGGGTTCACAGTTTTTTTCTGCAACCATCAAGGCTCCTAAGTGTCTCTTATTAGAAGCTGTTTGTCCATTCCAACCCTGTTAAGGCATTCCAGATTCCTCCAGCTCTGCCGTCTGCTGGGGTCTAGGGCTTCTGCATCAATCAAGCTCCCAAGTGTTTCTTACTGTGGGCGACTCCTGCCAGCCTGAAAAGTCCAACTCTGGCAAGTCAGTCCAGATGCCTCCAGCTCCGCCCTCAGGGGGAACATACACATTTGTGTGGGTTAATTCTTGGAATTAGGCAAACACCAGGTACTTCCAAGAGCTGCCTCCTGTTGCCCGGCCTATCCTGATATTGTCCTTACATATGTATGTATTAATATTATTCTGCCATAAAAACAGAGTGTATTCTTGTGCTATGACACAATGACATGAATGAAGCTAGAGAGTATTATGCTAAGCGAAATAAGTCAGAGAAAGACAAATACCATATGATTGACTCATATGTGAATTCAAGAAACAAAGGAGCAAAGGAGAAAAAACCAGAGAGAGGCAAACCATTAAAAAGACCCTTAACGGCTAGTATCCAAAATCTATAAAGAGCTTCTCAAACTCAACACCCATAAAACAAATAACCCAGTCAAGAAATGGGCAGAAGACATGAACAGACATTTCTCCAAAGAAGACATCCAAATGGCCAACAGACACATGAGAAAGTGCTCAACATCACTCGGCATCAGAGAAATACAAATTAAAACCACAGCGAGATACCACCTTACACCAGTCAGAATGGCTAAAATCAACAAGTCAGGAAATGACAGATGTTGGCGAGGTTGCGGAGAAAGGGGAACCCTCCTACACTGTTGGTGGGAATGCAACCTGGTGCATCCACTCTGGAGAACAGTATGGAGATTCCTCAAAAAGTTGAAAATGGAGCTACCCTATGACCCAGCAATCGCACTACTGGGTATTTATCCTAAAGACACAAAGGTAGTGTTCCTCAGGGGCACGTGCACCCGAATGTTTATAGCAGCAATGTCCACAATAGCCAAACTATGGAAAGAACCTAGATGTCCATCAACAGATGAATGGATAAAGAAGAAGTGGTATATATATACAATGGAATATTATGCAGCTATCAAAAGAAACGAAATCTTGCCATTTGCAACAACATGGATGGAACTGGAGGGTATTATGCTGAGCGAAATAAGTCAATCAGAGAAAGACAATTATCATATGATCTCTCTGATATGAGGAACTTGAGGGGCAGGATGGGGGGTCATGGGGGATAGGGAGGGAAAAATAATGAAACAAGATGGGATGGGGAAGGAGACAAACCTTAAGAGACTCCTAATCTCACAAAACAAACTGAGGGTTACTGGGGGGTGGGAGGGTAGGGATAGGGTGGATGGGTTATAGACATTGGGGATGGTTTGTGCTTTGGTGAATGCTGTGAAAGATGTAAGCCTGATGATTCACAGACCTGTACCCCTTGGGCAAAGTATAAAAATAAAATAAAAAAAAGACCCTTAACTCTAGAGAACAACTATGTTTACCAGAAGGTAAGGTGTGGGGAATGGGTTAAATAGGGAATGGGGATTAAGGAGTGCACCTGTGATGAGCATGAGGTGTTGCATGAAAGTGTTGAATAAATACATTATACACCTGAAACTAATATTATGCTGTACATTATCTAACTGGAACTAAAATAAAATCTTAAAAAAGTTAAGTGGTGACAGATGATCTAATGTTAGCTGCAAGGGACAATTTGTTTGTGGATCAAGCATATAATGCTGTTAAGATAACCCCATTCAGTGGCACTAAATTGTGTAAAGGAATTCATTTTGCATTTAATTGTTGCAAATGATTCTCAGTGTATGATCAATTAATAAAGCAATATAACTTAATTTCCCTAGGAGAAATTAACATATGCATAGACAAATATAACACACACACACATATATAACATATAAACATAAAATACAAAATGCTGAACCATAAAGAAACAAGTATAGCACATTTGAAAGTGGAGAATCCCTGGAATCAAGGCGATCCCTATCTTTTTTTATTTTTTAAAGATTTTATTTATTTATTTGAGATAGAGTGAGAATGTGAGGGTGAGCACAAGCAGAGGGAGCAGCAGGCAGAGAGAGAAGCAGGCTCTCCACTGAGCAGGGAGCCTGATGCAGGGCTTGATCCCAGGACTCCGAGATTATGACCTGGGCTGAAGGCAGACGTTCAACCAACTGAGCCACCCAGGCACCCCAAGCAAATCCCTACCTCAGCTAAGGTTTTTTGAGATTTCATTCCCACCCACAGTAGATAGACACATTATAGAACTGTGGTGGCTCTCATGCTTTGAGGACCTTCAGAAAAGGGTTCTTCTCTGTTCTGCATGCCACCAGTAGTTCCTATCCTAACCATAACCATCCTTACTTGTCTGGACAATATCAGCTTTGCTGCTTAAAGCTTATCAGAGTCATCAGGAAGCAGCAAGATGGCAGAGGAGTAGGAGACTGATTATCATCAGGTCCCAGAAATTCACCCAGATAGCTATCAAACTATTCTGAACACCTACAAATTGTACAGGAGATTGAAGAGAGGAAGGGCAGAAATTCTAGGAAAAGAAAATCGACCACTTGCTGGAAGGTAGGCCGTGTGGAGAAGTGACTCTGAAGCAAGAGGAAGACAGACCTGGGGGGAGGGCCGGCTCCTGGCAAGTGAGAGAGCAGCGGAGCATAAACTCGGAACTGTTAGAAGTCGGCTCCACTGAGGGACATCACCACAGAGGCCAAGTGGGGGGTGAAACCCTAGAAGGGACAGTGTGCTCTCAGGATACAAGACCACAAAATGACCAGGGGGTTTGAGCCCACTGAGCTCCCAGGTATCAGAGAGAAGCCAATGGGAGAGACAGAGCTGAACTGAGGTGTCTTTCAGCTCAGGGTTACCTTGGGGCGTGATCCAAAGCACAGTCGGGCCACTGCTTTTTGAGCAGGGACCCTATGGGTGGCAGACCCGGAGAGACCCCCTCCTTCCTCCTCTGGGAGGGATGGCGCGGGAGCAGCTGCAGGAATCTGCCAAGTTTGGAGATTCTAACTGGGGCCAAGCGCCAGAGATAGAGTCACTCGGTCACAGGCCAGGTGAGCTCAGAGTACGGCCAAAGACAGGGAGACGGGAGGGACGGACTGTTTTTCTCTGAGGGTGCACTGAGGAGTGAGGCCCCGACCTCTTGGCTCCTCCAGGTCGGAGACCGGGAGGCCGCATTTTTCAGTCCCATCCTCCAAAGCTGTATGGAAAGGATTCAGGGAAGAAAAGCTCGTGAGAGCGAACCCGAGCTGATTATGTAGCCTGGGCCCTGGCCGAGGGTGGTGTGATTCCACCTCGGGTAAAGACACTTGAGAGTCACAGCAACAGGCACCTCTCCCAGAAGATCAGCAAGAACATACAGCCAAGACCATGTTCACTGATCACTGAGAATTGTGGAACTCCAGAGATACGGGAAAGCAATGTACAGAATTAAAGGCTTTTTCCCCATGATTCTTCAGTCATTTAAAGTTAAATTCTTTGAATTTTATTTTTTCTTACTGTTTTCTTTAATATTTTTCCTTTTTCCTATTTTAACGTTTTTAACTACTATATCTTATCAACACTTTTTAATCTTTTTTAATTTTCATTGTTNAAATTTTTATTGTTATACTCATATTTTATCCCTTCATTGTATTTAACCTTATTTTTTGTATAAATATACGGTCTGTTCAATTCACCAGTCTAATAGATAGAGATAGAGATAGAGTCAGAGACAGAGATAGATATAGAAACAGAAATAGATAATATAGATATAGGATTTTGATTTATTTATTTATTTATTTATTTATTTATTTATTATTTGTTTGTTTGATTTTGTTTTTTTGTTTTTTGGTTTTTTTCCTCTTTCTCTTCTCCAGTTCCAGGTATCTTCTGAGTAGGTTAGTGTATATTTCTCTGGGGTCATTGCTACCCTTTAGTATTTTGTTCTCTCATCCATCTATTCCTATCTGCATAAAATGACAAGCTGGAAGAAATCAACCCCCCAAAAAGAACAAAGGGCAGTAATGACGGCTAGGGACCTAATCAATGTGGACATTAGTAATATGAGAGAACTACAGTTCAGAATGACGATTCTTAAGGTGCTGGCTGGGCTCGAAAAAACCATGGAAGATAATAGAGAAGCCCTCTCTAGAGAAATAAAAACCCTTTCTGGAGTAATAAAAGAACTAAAATCTAACCAAGCTGAAATCAAAAAAGCTATTAATGAGGTGCGATTAAAAATGGAGGCTCTTACTGCTCGGATAAATGAGGCAGAAGACAGAATTAGTGATTTAGGAAGACAAAATATCAGAGAAAAAAGAAGCGGAGCAAAAGAGAGACGAACAACTACGGGACCATGAGGGGAGAATTCGAGAGATAAGTGATAACATAAGACGGAACAATATTAGAATAATTGGGATCCCAGAAGATGAAGGGGGGGGGAGAAGGTATATTGGAGCAAATTATAGTACAGGATTTCCCTAATATGGCGAAGGGAACAAGCATCAAAATCCAAGAGGCACAGAGAACCCCCCTCAAAATCAATAAAAATAGGTCCACACCCCTTCATCTAATAGTAAAACTTACAAGTCTTAGTGACAAAGAAAAAATCCTGAAAGCAGCTCAGGACAAGAGGTCTATAACATACAATGGTAGAAATATTAGACTGACAGCAGACCTATCCACAGAGACCTGGCAGGCCAGAAAGTAGTGGCATGACATATTCAGAACACTAAACAAGAAAACATGCAACCAAGAATACTACATCTAGCTAGGCTGTCATTGAAAATAGAAGGAGAGATAAAAATCTTACAGGACAAGCAAAAACTAAAGAAATTTGCAAACACCAAGCCAGCCCTATGGGAAATATTGAAAGGGGTCCTCTAAGCAAAGAGAGAGCCAGAAAGAAACATAGATCAGAAAGGAAGAGACACAATATACAGTAACAGTCACCTTAAAGGCAATACAATGGCTCTAAATTGATATCTCTCAACAGTTACGCTGAATGTAAATGGACTAAATGCCCAACTAAAAGACACAGGGTATCAAAATGGATTAAAAAAAGACCCACTGATATGTTATCTACAAAAAACTCATTATACACGCTAAGACACCTAGAGATTTAAACTGAGGGAGTGGAAAACAATTTACCATGCCAATGGACAGCAAAAGAAAGCTGGAGTGGCAATCCTTATATCAGATAAATTAGATTTTAAGCCAAAGAATATCATAAGAGATGAGGAAGGACACTATATCATACTAAAAGGATCTGTCCAACAAGAAGATCTAACAATCATAAATATCTATGCCCCTAACATGGGAGCAGCCAATTATATAAACCAATTAATAACAAAATCAAAGAAACACATTGACAAGAATACAATATTAGTAGGGGACTTGAACACCCCCCTTACTGAAATGGACAGATCATCAAAGCAAAAGATCAACAAGAGAAACAAAGCTTTAAATGACACCCTGGACCAGTTGGACATCACAGATATATTCAGAACATTCCATCNGGAAACAAAGCTTTAAATGACACCCTGGACCAGTTGGACATCACAGATATATTCAGAATATTCCATCCCAAAACAACAGAATACACATTCTTCTCCAGTGCACATGGAACATTCTCCAGAATAGACCATATTCTGGGTCACAAATCAGGTCTCAACAGGTACCAAAAGATTGGGATCATTCCCTGCATATTTTCAGACCATAATGCTCTGAAACTAGAACTCAACCACAAAAGGAAAGTTGGAAAGACCTCAAATACATGGAGGCTGAAGAACACCCTACTCAAGAATGAATGGGTCAACCAGGAAATTAAAGAAGAATTAAATAAATTCATGGAAACAAATGAAAATGAAAACACAGCTGTTCAAAATCTTTGGAACAGAGCAAAAGCAGTCCTGAGAGGAAAGTACATAGCAATACAGGCTTTTCTCAAGAAACAAGAAATGTCTCAAGTACACAACCTAACTCAACACCTCAAGGAGCTAGAGAAAAAACAGCAAAGAAAGCCTACACCCAGCAGGAGAAGAGAAATAATAAAGATCAGAGCATAAATCAATGAAATAGAAACCAAAAGAACAGTGGAACAAATCAATGAAACTAGGAGCTGGTTCTTTGAAAGAATTAATAAGATTGATAAACCCCTGGCCAGACTTATCCAAAAGAAAAGAGAAAGGACTCAAATTAATAAAATCATGAATGAAAGAGGAGAGATCACAACCAACACCAAAGAAATACAAACAATTCTAAGAACATATTATGAGCAACTCTACACCAGCAAATTTGACAATCTGGAAGAAATGGATGCATTCTTAGAGAAATATAAACTACCAAAACTGAACCAGGAAGAAACTGAAGACCTGAATAGACCCATCACCAGTAAGGAGATTGAAGCAGTCATCAAAAATCTCCCAACGAACAAGAGCCCAGGGCCAGACGGCTTCCCAGGGGAATTCTACCAAACATTTAAAGAAGAATTAATACCTATTCTCCTGAAACTGTTCCAAAAAATAGAATTGGAAGGAAAACTTCCAAACTCCTTTTATGAGGCCAGCATTACCTTGATCCCCAAACCAGGCAAAGACCCCATCAAGAAGGAGAATTACAGACCAATATCTTTGATGAATACGGATGCAAAAATCCTCAACAAAATACTAGCCAATAGGATCCAGCAGCACATAAAAAGGATTATTCACCACGACCAAGTGGGATTTATTCCTGGGATGCAAGGTTGGTTTAACATTCGCAAATCAATCAATGTGATACAAGACATTAATAAAAGAAAGAACAAGAACCATATGATCCTCTCAATAGATGCTGAAAAAGCATTTGACAAAGTACAGCACCCTTTCTTAATCAAAACTCTTCATAGTGTAGGCATAGAGGGTACATACCTCAATATCATCAAAGCCATCTACGAAAAACCCACAGTGGATATCATTATCAATGGAGAAAAACTGAGAGCTTTTTCCCTAAAGTCAGGAACATGGCACAGCTGTCCACTATCACCACTGCTCTTCAACATAGTACTAGAAGTCCTAGCCTCAGCAATCAGACAACAAAAAGAAATAAAAGGCATCCAAATCGGCAAGGAAGAGGTCAAACTCTCACTCTTTGCAGATGATATGATACTTTATGTGGAAAACCCAAAGGACTCCACTCCAAAACTGCTAGCACTCATACAGGAATTCAGTCAAGTGTCAGGATATAAAATCAATGCACAGAAATCAGTTGCATTTCTATATACCAACAACAAAACAGAAGAAAGAGAAATTAAAGAGTCAATCCCATTTACAATTGCACCCAAAACCATAAGATACCTAGGAATAAACCTAACCAAAGAGGCAAAGATTCTGAATTCAGAAAACTATAAAGTACTCATGAAAGAAATTGAGGAAGACACAAAGAAGTGGAAAAACATTCCATGCTCATGGATGGGTAGAATAAATATTGTGAAAATGTCTATGCTACCTAGAGCAATCTACACATTTAATGCAATCCCCATCAAAATACCAGCAATTTATTTCAAAGAAATGGAACAAATAATCCTAAAATTTATATGGAACCAGAAAAGACCCCGAATAGCCAAAGGAATGTTGAAAAAAAAAAGCAAAGTTGGCGGCATCACAATTCCAGATTTCAAGCTGTATGACAAACCTGTCGTCATCAAGATAGTATGGTGCTGGCACAAAAACAGACACATAGATCAGTGGAACAGAATAGAAAGCCCAGAAATGGACCCTCAACTCTATGGTCAACTAATCTTCGACAAAGCAGGAAAGAATGTCCAGTGGGAAAAAGACAGTCTCTTCAACAAATGGTGTTGGGAAAACTGGTCAGCCACATGCAGAA
>LNAC01001460.1:50469-70098 GCA_002007465.1 Ailurus styani
CAGTGGAACAGAATAGAGAACCCAAAAATGGACCCTCAACTCTATGATCAACTCATCTTCGACAAAGCAGGAAAGATTGTCCAGTGGGAAAAAGACAGTCTCTTCAACAAATGGTGTTGGGAAAACTGGTCAGCCACATGCAGAACAATGAAACTGGATCATTTCCTGACACCACACACAAAAATAGACTCAAAATGGATAAAAGACCTCAATGTGAGAAAGGAATCCATCAAAATCCTCGAGGAGAACACAGGCAGCAACCTCTTCGACCTCAACCGCAGCAACTTCTTCCTAGGAACCTCACCAAAGGCAAGGGAAGCAAGGGCAAAAATGAACTATTGGGACTTCATCAAGATTAAAAGCTTTTGCACAGCAAAGGAAACAGTCAACAGAACCGAAAGACAACTGACAGAATGGGAGAAGATATTTGCAAACGACATATCAGATAAAGGCTAGTAATCCAAAATCTATAAAGAGCTTCTCAAACTCAACACCCATAAAACAAATAACCCAGTCAAGAAATGGGCAGAAGACATGAACAGACATTTCTCCAAAGAAGACATCCAAATGGCCAACAGACACATGAGAAAGTGCTCAACATCACTCGGCATCAGAGAAATACAAATTAAAACCACAGCGAGATACCACCTTACACCAGTCAGAATGGCTAAAATCAACAAGTCAGGAAATGACAGATGTTGGCGAGGTTGCGGAGAAAGGGGAACTCTACTACACCGTTGGTGGGAATGCAAGCTGGTGCAGCCACTCTGGAAAACAGTATGGAGGTTTCTCAAAAAGTTGAAAATGGAGCTANGAGAGCTTCCCTACGACCCAGCCGTCGCAATACTTGGTATTTACCCTAAAGATACAAAGGTAAGTATCCTCAGGGGCACATGCACCCGAATGTTTATAGCAGCAATGTCCACAATAGCCAAACTATGGAAAGAATCTAGATGTCCATCAACAGATGAATAGATAAAGAAGAAGTGGTATATATATATACAATGGAATACTATGCAGTCCTCAAAAGAAATGAAATCTTGCCATTTGCAACGATGTGGATGAAACTAGAGGGTATTATGTTGAATGAAATAAGTCAGTCAGAGAAAGACAATTATCATATGATCTTTCTGATATGAGGAACTTGAGGATCAGTGTGGGGAATCGTGGATGCAGGGAGGGAAAAATAATGAAACAAGAGGAGATCGGGAAGGAGACAAATCATAAGAGACTCTTATTTTCTGAAAACAAACTGAGGATTACTGGGTGGGAGTGTAGGGATAGGGTGCATGGGTTATGGACATTGGGAAGGGTTTGTGCTATGGTGAGTGCTGTAAAAGGGGTAAGCCCAGTGATTCACAAACCTGTGCCTGTGGCGAAATAATAAAAAATAAAATCAAATCAAAACAAAAAAAAAGAGTCATATTGAAAAGAATATGTTAAATATTGGGGATTTTTACATGCCACTCTCAGCAATGGACAGGTGATCTAAGTAGAAAATCAAGAAAGAAACAAGGGCTTTGAATGACACACTGGACCTGAGAGACCTCATAGTTATGTAGGGAACATTCCACCCCAAAACAACAGAATACTCATTCTTCTTGAGCACCCATGGAACTTTCTCCAGAATGCACCAGAGACTGGGTCACAAATCAGGTCTCAACAAATACCAAAAGATTGAAGTTATTCCCTGAATATTCTCAGACCTCAGAGCTGTGAAACTGGAACTCAATCACAAGAAAATAAATTGGAAGGAATACAAACATTTGAAGAGTAAAGACCATCCTGCTCAAGAATGTTTGGGTCAACCAGGAAAGCAAAGAAGAACTTAATCAATTCATGGAAAGCAATGAGAATGAAGACATATTGATCCCAAACCAATGGGATAAGGCAAAGACAGACCTAAGGCAGAAATACATAGCCATCCAAGACTCACTCAAAAAAAAAATAGAAAAATCCAAATACACACACTATATTTACATCTTAAAGATCTGGGGAATCAACAATAAATTAATCCTACCTCACACACAAGAAGGGAAATAATTAAGATTAGAGCACTAATCTTAGATCTCTAGATCAATGAATTAGAAGCTGGAAATACACTAGAACACATTAATGAAACTAGAAGCTGGTTCCTTGAAAGAATTAATAAGATTGACAAACTACTGGCCAGACTTATCCAAAAGAAAAGATAAAGGACCCAAATTTATAAAATTATGAATGAAAGGAGAGAGATCCTGACTAACACCAAGGAAATAAATATAATTATCAGAAATTATTATCAAAGCTGCATGACAATGAATTTAGGAACCTGAAAGAAATGGATGCATTCCTGGAAACCTATAAACTACCAAGACTAGAACATGAAGAAATTGACAACCTGAATAGACCAATAAGCAGTTACAAGATTGAAGCAGTGATCAAAAGCATTTCAAAAAACAATAGTTCAGGACCTGATGGATTCCCTGGGAAATTCTACCAAACATTCAAAAAAGAAATAATACCTATTCTCCTGAGGCTGTTTCAAAAATAGAAACAGAAGGAAAACTTCCAGACTTTTTCTATGAGCCCAGCATCACCTTGATCCCCAAACTAGGCAAAGATCCCATCATAAAGAAGAATTACAGACCTTATTGGTGAGAAATTTTGCATCCTTGATGAACACGGATGCAAAAATTCTCACCAAGATCCTAGCCAAAGGATCCAATAGTACATTAGAAGGATGATTTTCCAGAGAAAGACAATTATCATATGATCTCTCCGATATGAGGAACTTGATGGGCAAGGTAGGGGGATTGTAGGGGGGAGGGGGAAAATGAAACAAGATGATATAAGGAAGGAGACAAACCATAAGAGACTCTTAATCTCATGAAACAAACTGAGGGTTACTAGGGGGTGGGAAAGCAGGGATAGGGCGGATGGGTTATGGAAATTGGGGAGGGTTTGTGCTATGGAGAGTGCTGTGAAAGGTGTAAGCCTGATGATTCACAGACCTGTACCCCTGGGGAAAATAATAATAATAATAATAAATAATTTTTAAAAAGGATGATTTTACATGAGCAAGTGGGATTTATTCCTGGAATGCAAGGTTAGTTCAACATCTGCAAATCAATCAATGTGATACAATACATTAATAAAAGAAAGAGCAAGAACCATATGATACTCTCAATAGATGCTTAAAAAGCATTTGACAAAGTACAACATCCTTTCTTGATCAAAACTCTTCACAGTGTAGGCACAGAGGGTACATACCTCAATATCATAAAATATCACACATACCTCATATCACTAATGAAAAACCCACAGAAAATACCATTCTCAATGGAGAAAAACTGACAGCTTTTCCCTTAAGGTCAGGAACATGGCAGGGCTTTCCACTATTACCACAGCTACTCAACATAGTACTAGAAGTCCTAGTCTCAGCAATCAGACAACAAAAAGAAATAAAATGCATCCGAATCGGCAAAGAAGTCAAACTCTCACTCTTTGCAGATGATATGATACTTTATGTAGAAAATCCAAAGGACTCAACTCCAAAACTGCTAGAACTCATGCAGGAATTCAGTAAAGTGTCAGGATATAAAAATCAATGTGTAGAAATTACTAGCAGTTCTATACATCAAAAGCAAGACAGAAGAAAGAGAAATTAAGGAATCAATCTCATTTACAATTGCACCCCAAACCATAAGATACCTGGAAATAAACCTAACCAAAGAGGCAAAGAATCTGCATTCAGAAAACTATAAAGTACTCATGAAAAAAATTGAGGAAGACACAAGAAGTGGAAAAACACTCCATGCTCATGGATTGGAAGAACAAATATTGTGAAAATATCTATGCTACCTAAAGCAATCTACACATTTAATGGAATGCCTACAAAATACCATCAATTTTCTTCAAAGAAATGAAACATATAATCCTAATATTTATATGGAATCAGAAAAGACCCCGAAGAGCCAGAGGAATGTTGACAAAGAAAACCAAAGTTGGCGGCATCACAATTCCAGACTTCAAGCTCTATTACAAAGCTGTAATCATCAAGACATTATGGTACTGGCACAAAAACAGACACATGGATCAATGGAACAGAATAGAGAGCCCAGAAATGAACCCTCAACTCTATGGTCAATTAATCTTCGACAGAGCAGGAAGAAATGCCCAGTGGGAAAAGATAGTCTCTTCAACAAATGGTGTTGGGAAAACTGGACAGCCACTTGCAGAAAAAGGAAACTGGACCATTTCCTTACAGCACACACAAAAACAGACTCAAAATGGATGAAAGACCTCAATGTGAGACAAGAATATGTCAAAATCCTTGAGGAAAACACAGGCAGTAAACCCTTTGACCTCAGCCACAGCACCTTCTTCCAAGAAATATCACCAAAGGCAAGAGAAGCAAGAATTGGGACTTCATGAAGATCAAAGATTTTGCACAGCAAAGGAAACAGTCAACAAAACCAAAAGACAACCGACAGATTGGGAGAAGATATTTGCAAATGACATATCAGATAAAGGGCTTGTATCCAAAATCTATAAAGAACTTCTCAAACTCAACACCCTAAGGATAGATAACCCAGTCAAGAAATGGGCAGAAGACATGAACAGACATTTCTGCAAAGAAGACACCCAATGGCCAATAGACACATGAGAAAGTGCTCAATGTCACTTGGCATCAGGGAAATACAAATCAAAACCACAGTGATATACCCCCTCACACCAGTCAGAATGGCTAAAATAATCTAGTGAGGAAACGACAGATGTTGGTGAGGATGCAGAGAAAGGGGAACCCTCCTACACTGTTGGTGGGAATGCATGCCAGCGCAGCCACTGTGGAAAACAGTATGGAGGTTCCTCAAAAAGCTGAAAATAGAACTACCTATGACCCAGCAATCACACTACTGGGTATTTACCCTAAAGATAGATATGTAGTGATCCAAAGAGGCATGATCACCCAAATATTTAGAGCAGCAGTGTCCACAATAGCTAAACAATTAGATGAGCCCAGATGTCCATCCACAAATAAATCGATAAACATGTGGTATAGATATACAATGGAATACTATGCAGCCATCTAAAAACGCTGCTTCTTGCCATTTGCAAAGATGTGTGTGGAACCAGAGGGTATTATACTAAGTGAAATATATAAATTAGAGGAAGAAAATTATCATATAATTTCACTGATATAAAGAATTTGAGAAACAAGAAAGGATCATACATGAAGGGAGGGAAAAATGAAACAAGATGAAACCAGAGAGGGAGACAAACTTTAGAGACTCTTAATCTCACAAAGCAAACTGAGCGTTACTGGGGGTGGGAGGGTAGGGATAGAGTGGCTGGGTTATGGACTTTGGGGAGGGTTTGTGCTATGGTGAGTGCTGTGAAAGGTGTAAGCCTGATGATTCACAGACCTGTACCCCTGAGGCAAATAATAATAATAAATAGCACCAAAACCCATAAGATATCTTGGAATAAACCTAACCAAAGAGGTAAATGATCTGTACTCAAGGAACTACAGAACACTCATGAAAGAAATTGAAGAAGACAGAAAAAGATGGAAAAACATTCCATGTTTGTGGATCAGAAGAATAAATATCATTAAATGTCTATGCTGCCCAGAGCAATCTATACTTTCATTGCCATCCTGATCAAAATTCCAATGGCATTTTTCAAAATGTTGGAACAAACAATCACAAAATTTGTATGGAACCCTAAAAGATCCCGCATCACTAAGGAAACGTTGAAGAAGAAAAACAAAGCTGGGGGCATCACGTTGCCTAATTTCAACCCATATTACGAAGCTGTGATCACCAAGACAGCATGGTACTAGCACAAAAACCAGACACATAGACCAATGGAACATAATAGAGAGCCCAGATATGACTTTCAACTCTATGGTGAACTAATTTTTGACAAGTAGGAAAAAATATACAATAGACAAGACAGTCTCTTCAATAGATGGTGCTGGGAAAATTGGAAGGCAATATACAGAAGAATGAAACCGGACCATTCTCTTACCCCATACACAAAGATAACCTCAAAATGACTGAAAGTCTTCAATGTGAAACAGGGATCTATCAAAAACCTAGAAAGGAACATAGTCAGTAACCTCTTCGACATCGGCCACAGCAAATTTTCAAGACACATCTCCAAAGGCAAAGGAAACAAAAGCGAAAATGAACTTTTGGGACTTCATCCAGATAAAAAGTTACTGCATAGCAAAGGAAACAGTGAACAAAACAAAGAGGCAACCCATGGAATGGGAGAAGATATTCACAAGTGACACTACAGACAAAGGGCTGATATCCAACATCTATAAAGAACTCAAACTCAATGCCCAAAAAACAGATAATGATGTCAAAAAATGGGCAGAAGACATGAACAGACACTTCTCCAAAGAAGACTTACAAATGGCTAACAGACACATGAAAAAGTGTTCATCATCATTAGCCATCAAGAAAATTCAAATCAAAACAACATTGAGATACCACCTTACACCAGTTAGAATGGCAAAAATTAACAAGGTAAGAAGCAGGAAATGTTGTAGAAGTTTTGGAGAAAGGGTAACACTCTTTGACTGTTGGTGGGAATGCAAGTTGGTGCAACCACTTTGGAAAACAGTGCAGAGATTCCTCAAAAAATTAAAAATAGAGCTACCCTATGACCCAGTAATTACACTAGTAGGTATTTATCCCAATGACACACATGTAGTGAAAAGAAGGGCCATATTCACCACAATGTTCATAGTAGCAATGTCCACAATAGACAATCTGTGGAAAGAGCTGAGATGCCCTTCAAGAGACAAAAGGATGAAGAAGATGTGGTCCATATATACAATGGAATATTACTCAGCCATCAGAATGGATGAATATCCAACTTTTGCTTCGACATGGATGGGACTGGAGGAGATTATGCTGAATGAAATAAGTCAAGCATAGAAAGTCAATTATCATATGGTTTCACTTAATTGTGGAAAATAAGGAATAGTATGGAGGACATTAGGAGAAAGAAGGNTACTGGAGGAGATTATGCTGAATGAAATAAGTCAAGCATAGAAAGTCAATTATAATATGGTTTCACTTAATTGTGGAAAATAAGGAATAGTATGGAGGACATTAGGAGAAAGAAGGGGAAAATGAAGGGGGAGAAATTGGAGTCGGAGATGAACCATGTGGGACTATGGACTCGGGAAAACAAGTTGAGGGTTTTAGAGTGGAGGAGGGTGGGAGGTTGGGTGAGCCTTGTGATGGGTATTAAGGAGGGTACTTACTGCATGGAGCACTCAGTGTTATTCACAAACAATGAATCATGGAACACTCATCAAAAACTTATGATGTACTGTATGGTGACTACTATAGCACAATAAAAAAATAAATAAAAAAACAAAAAAACCCCCGAATGATGTACTGTATGGTGACTAAATAACACAATAATTAAAAAAAATAGAATATGTAATGATTTTGAAACTCACCAGGAAAACAAAAGGAAACAAACAAAANCCCCCGAATGATGTACTGTATGGTGACTAAATAACACAATAATTAAAAAAATAGAATATGTAATGATTTTGAAACTCACCAGGAAAACAAAAGGAAACAAACAAAAATTAAACTATCCAAATAGAAAATGGGCAGAAGACATGAACAAACTTTTCACCAAAAAGAAAGGCAGATGGCATATAAGCACAAGAAAAAAATGTTCAACATCACCAGCCATGACAGAAATGCAAATGTAAACCTGACTAAGTTATCACTACTACCACCTGTTAGGACAGGTGGTTAATATGAAACACAATAAAAACATCAAATGTTGGAAAGAGCCAGCTCTCCTATGTTACTGGTGGGAATGTAATTGGAACAGCCACTCTGGTAAGACAGTTTGATAGGTTCTACACAAGCAAAACATAAAATTTTGAACCCAGCAATCACTCCACTGGACATTTATCCCAGTGAATGAAAATTTAAGATCCAACAAAACACTGCACAGATGCTCACTATGGAATTATTTGTAGTTGCCAAAGACTGGAAACAACCAAAATATCCCTCAAAATGTGAAAAAAATGTAGGGGAAATAATTAAATTGTAATAAATTCTATGTGTTTCTCAGAAAAAGAAAAAGGTGACTGGATGAACAAATTGTGGTATTTTCACACTAGGAAGCCCTACTCAGTGATAAAGAAGCCATAAAGTTGTGATACACAATCGGAGGATGGATCCTAGGGGTATTAACCTGAGTGAAAACAAACAAAAAAGCAACATCACAGGTCACAGCTGTAGGAGTTGTCTCATGTAACAAAATGCCAACACTCCCAAAATGTAAAACATGGGTGATTACCATGGGCAGGGATGTGGGGGCTGGTGTGGGCAACATGAGGGAGATCCTTGTGATAATGGAGTGATTCCGTACCTGGATTGTGCTGTTGAATATATGAGTGTATATGACAAACTGTGAGAACCAAACATGTTCATCATGCCGCTGTCAGTTTCCTGGTATTAATACTGTTCTTCAATGGGGTATACGATGTTATCCTGGTCAAAATGAGCCAAGAATGCCTCTGTGATGGGAACTTTTTGTAGTGCCTGAAGCTTTCTGTGAATCTATAAATGTACCCACATCCCTTTCTACCTATATTAGTGTTCTATGTGTCAACAAACCTCAGAATAGTTCCCCAAAGCTAGAAGTCCCACCCTGGCTCCCTGGAGCTCCAAGCTTCCTAGGACCCTAATGTATGAGCATTGGGCTGGTGAATGCTGGCCTGTGAAAGGCAGGGCTGGGCTGTGATGCCCTGTCTTCTTGTCACATTTGCTTTTCAAAGACCTGCACCACACAGGAACATGTAGTCAGGAAGTACTTGGTGTGGTGGCCAGGAAATACTTGATGTGGTGCTTTCACATCAGGGTCCAAACTCAAATTTGCCAAAATGTGGCTGGTAGGTCTAGGGACAAAAATGGTTTGTGAAGAAATACCTGTGTATAGACATCCTGCTTCTCTTTTTCTTCCAAATGGAATGGTGCAGACCTCCTCAGTTGATCTTGGTTCCTAGAAACCAGGTTGTCTGAACGTGTTGATGAGGACAGGCCCGTTGTATTGATGGTCACCTCTGCATAGTTCATCAACACTTTCTCAGAGTCGTGGAAACCCCTGCCCACTATCAGGAGAATGTGATGGCTCATAAAGTGCAGTAGTGACTGCAAGCCTGGTTGCACATCACAATCACCCAGGGGTTGTTTCTCATAAATTACTCATTCTGAAATGATGATTTTTAAAGAATTTAGTACCCTGATAAATACTAAAACTCATGCTATGTTCTGACTCTTGGAGGTAACCACACTTTTCCAGCTCCCCTTTGGATGGGTGGATGCAGGAACACCAATCCTTGGACAACATTGCCTGGAAAGCAAAAACTTCCAGGGAGTCTTTGTGTACCCAAAGAATCTCAGCACCTCATGGACCTGTGCCTGCCTCTCACTGCACTGCTCAACCTGTTTTCTAAGGTCACCACCTCTCCATGGAGGCTAGAGCAACTGTCCTTTATCTGGAGGACCTGAGCCAATGACTCCTCTGTACTCAGCACTCAGGTCTCTTCCACAAATTCCTTTCAGTCCCTCATCTCATCTTCTGCAATGAGTTCTATTTCAAACTCCTCAAACTTTTGGTCTGGCTCCTATTTGGGGACATGATATCCTTTTCTCCTGAGGAGAACTCCCCAAAAGATAAAGGCTACCCAGCTGACATGTCACAAGGACCTTGGTCTGAAGTCCATCACAGGCCAGTTGGAGAATCAACTGCCCTGGTGGTGCCTTAGTTAAATGGTTTCCTGTCAGCCCAGAGATCTAGGGAGTTGGCCCATTGCAGAGCTGGGTTGGAGGAGTTGTGACCAGAGGGCTCCCAGTCAACCTGTGTTCTGGGGACCCAATTGTCCTGTGCTTTACTGGGTTGGAGGGTTTTAGGTCAGAGGTCTCCTGGTCAGGCTGGTATCAAAGAGACTTGACCCTGTGCCAAGCTGAAACAGAGGATTTGGTGTCCCAGTGCTCCCAGTGCTCCCAGTTGGCCTGATGTTCTAGGGACTCAATTGCCAGTTGTCTTCATGGTTGGTGGACCCCCATTCAGCGGGCATCCTGTCATCCTGGTGTTCAAGAGAGTCCTTTGCCCTGTGCCAACCTGAGTTAGAGATCTTGTGGTCTGAAGGTTCCTGGTTGGTCCACTGTTGTGAGAACTCAATTACCCTATGCTTTGTTGAGCTAAACAGTTCCCAGTTAGAGAACTCCACTCAGCCCAGTATTCAGGGAACTCTTTTGCCCAGTGTGAAGCTGGGTTGAAGTTGTCATGGTTTCAAGTCATTCAGTGGGCTTAGTGTTCATGGGACTTGGTTTCCATGTTCTCTATTGCATTAGAAGGCTCTCCTTCTTTGTTCCAGTGTCCAGGTGACTCCTTTTCCTGCTGCACAGTTGGGTTGGGGGACTTGTATTCTTAAGGCTCCTGGTTGGCCTCTGTCCCAATAATGCATTTATCCAGTTCCAGGTCTGGTTGGAGGACTTTTGGTCAAAGGGGTCCTGGAAGTCCTGGTGTTCTGAGAACTTGATTGCATTGTGCTCTGCTGGGTTGCATAATTCACTACTGAGACCTCCGGTTCAGTCTTGTGTCCATGTGATTAAACTGGGTTGGAGGGCTCTCAGCTTGCAGGCTCCATTTTAACTGGGACCTGATTGCCTTATGTTGGCTGGGAAGGAGGCCTCATGATCTGAAATCTCCTGGTCAGCCTGTTGACCAATGGATTCTTGTGATCAGTGCTTATCTGGGTTGGAGGCCTTATGATTGGAGGGCTCCTGGTCAGCCTGGTGTCCAGGGGATTGTTGTGGCCAGTGCTGAGCTCCTTTGGAGGGCTTGTGGCCTGAGGACTCCTGGTGGGTCTAGTGTTCTGGCAATTCCATGGCCCGGTGCTCTGCTGGGATGGAGGGCTACTGATTTTAGTCAGTCTGGTGTCCAGGTGACTCCTTTTCTAAATGCAGAGGTGGGTGTTGGAGGAAGTCTCCTGTGTGGTCTGGTGTTATTAGGACTCAATTGTACTGTGCTCTTCTGGGCTGGAGAACTCCCAGTTAGAGGGCTCACACTTGGCCCAGTGTCCAGGGGTCTCCTTTGCCAGTGCCAAGCTAGATTGGAGTGCTCATGGTCTGGAGTCTCCTGGCAAGCATGATGTTCTGTGGACTTGACTGTCCTGTCTTGCGTTCTGCTGGATTAGAGGGCTTCTGTTCGGAGGACTCTCCCTCAGTCTGGTGTCCAGTGTCCTCATTTGAGCAGTGCACAGTTGGGTTGGAGGTTTCATTTCCTCAGGGCTCCTGGGAGGGCTGTTCTGGGAACTCAATTGCCATGTTCTCTGTTGCATTGGAGGGCTGCACTTGTTCCAGGGTCTTGGTGATTCCTTTGCCTGGCACAAATCTGAGATAGAGGGCTCGTGGTCCTAAGGATCCTGGTCATCCCTCTGTCCAGATGACATATTTGCCTACTGCTAAGCTTGGTTAAGGGGGTTTGGTCAGAGGGCTCCTGACAAGCCTGAGGTTCTGGGGACTTGACTACTCTATGGCTCTTCTGGAAGGCCTAGCTACAGCAATTAGACAACAAAAAGGAATAAAAAGCATCCAAATTGGGAAGGAAGAAGTAAAGCTCTCACTATCTGCAGATGACCTGATAATCTATAGAGAAAGACATAAACATCCCACCAAAAAACTACAAGTGATCAATGAACTCAGTAAAGACAAAGGATACAAAATCAATGTGCAGAAATTTGTTGCATTTCTATATATTACTAAAGAACTAGCAGAAATAAAAATTAAGAAAACAATGCTATTTCCAATTGTACTCCAAATAATAATATTCCTACAAATAAACTGTATCAAAGAAGTGAAAGACTTTACTATGAAAACTACAAAACATGGATGAAAGAAATTGAAGATAACACAAAGAAATGGAAGGATATTCCATGCTCATGGATTAGAAGAACAAGTATTTTGAAAATGTCTACAGTACACAAAGCAATCTACATTTTTTAATTTTATGTTTTCAATGATCCAAGATTCATTGTTTATGCACCACACCCAGTGCTCCATGCAATACATGCCCTCCTTAATACCCACCACCAGGCTCATCACCCCCCCACTCCCCTCCTCTCCAAAGCCTTCAGTTTGTTTCTCAGAGTCCACAGTCTCTCATGCTTCATCTCCCCCTTTGATTTACCCCAATCCACTTTTCCTTTCCTTCTCTTGAAGTCCTCCATGTTATTCCTTATGTTCCACAAGTACGAGAAACCATATGATAATAGACATTCTCTGCTTGACTTATTTCAGTCAGCATAATCTCCTCCGTCCCATCCATGTTGATACAAAAGTTGGGTATTCATCCATTCCGATGGCTGCATAATATTCCGTTGTATATATGGACCACATCTTCAATATCCATTTGTCTGTTGAAGGGCATCTTGGCTTTTTCCACAATTTGGTGATTTTGGCCATTGTTACTATGAACATTGGGATACATATGGCCCTTCTTTTCACTATATCTATATCTTTGGGATAAACAACCAGTAGTGCAATTGCTGGGTCATAGGGTAGCTCTAATTTTATTTTTTTTGAGGAATCATCACATTATTTTCCAAAGTGACTGCACCAACTTGCATTCCCACCAACAGTGAAAGAGGGTTACCCTTTCTCCACATCCTTTCCAACACTTGTCATTTCCTGTCTTGTTGATTTTGGCCACTCTAACATGTGTAAGGTGGTATCTCAATGTGCTTTTGATTTGAGTTTCCATAATGACTAGTGATGATGAACACTTTTCATGTGTCTGTTAGCCATTTGTATGTCTTCTTTGGAGAAGTGTCTGTTCATGTCTTCTGCCCAATTTTTGACATCATTATCTGTTTTTTGGGTATTGAGTTTGAGGAGTTCTTTATAGATGTTGGATATCAGCCTTTTGTCTGTAGTGTCACTTGTGAATATCTTCTCCCATTCCGTGGGTTGCCTCTTTGTTTTGTTCACTGTTTCCTTTGCTATGCAGTAGCTTTTTATCTTGATGAAGTCCCAAAAGTTCATTTTCGCTTTTGTTTCCTTTGCCTTTGGAGATGTGTCTTGAAAGAAATTGTGGCCGATGTTGAAGAGGTTACTGCCTATGTTCTCCTCTAGGATTTTGATGAATTCTCTCTCACATTGAGGTCTTTCATCCATTTTGAGTTTATCTTTGTGTGTGGTATAAGGGAATGGTCCAGTTTCATTCTTCAATATGTAATTTTCCCAGCACCACTTATTTTTTTTAAAGATTTTATTTATTCATTTGACACAGAGAGAGAGATTACAAGTAGGCAGAGAGGCAGGCAGAGAGAGAGGAGAGAGGAGGAAGCAGGCTCCCTGCTGAGCAGAGAGCCCGATGTGGGCTTCGATCCCAGGACCCTGGGATCATGACCTGAGCCGAAGGCAGCGGCTTTAACCCACTGAGCCATCCAGGCGCCCCCCAGCACCACTTATTGAAGAGACTTTCTTCCCACTGGATATCTTTTCCTGCTTTGTCGAAGAGTATTTGATCGTAAAGTTGAGCGCCCATATCTGGACTCTCCACTCTGTTCCCTGGGTCTATGTGTCTGTTTTTGTGCCAGTACCATGCTGTCTTGGTGATCACAGCTTTATAGTAAAGTTTGAGATCAGGCAACGTGATGCCCCCAGCTTTGTTTTTCTTTTTCAACATTTCCTTAGCAATTCGGGGTCATTTCCGGTTCCATACAAATTTTAGGATTGTTTGTTACAACACTTTGAAAAATGATGGTGGAATTTTGATCGGGATGGCATTGAAAGAATAGATTGTTTTGGGCAGTATAGGCATTTTAACAATGTTTATTCCTCCCATCCATGAGCATGGAATGTTTTCCCATCTTTTTGTGTCTTCTTCAATTTCTTTCATGTGTGTTCTGTAGTTCCTCGAGTACAGATCCTTTACCTCTTTGGTTAGGTTTATTCTAAGGTATCTTATGGTTCTTGGTGGTAAATGGAATCGATTCTCTAATTTCCCTTTCTATATTTTCATTTCTAGTATATAAGAAAGCAACTGATTTCTGTGGATTGATTTTGTATCCTACTACATTACTGAAATGCTGTATGAGTTCTAGAAGTTTGGGGGTGGAGTATTTTGGTTTTTCCATATAAAATATCATGTCATCTGTGAAGAGAGAGAGTTTTACTTCTTTGAAGGGCATTCATTTTGATGATCTGTGATGATCATTTTGGTCTTGCTAAGGTCAAAATAGATTGATCCAGTAACAGTATAGCTACATACATATATTCAAGTGTGGTAGTAATGGGTGGTGGCAGCTACTTCAAAGGGAAGTCATAATCCTTGCCTGGTTTCCAGACCTAATCCTGTTTCCATTTTTAGGTCCACAATACATTGATTGAACCAGCATTGGTTTTCTTGGAGAAAGGACCCTGCAGTGCTACAAGTGTTTGTAGTAATGATTCCTTTCTTTTCATAACAAATGTTAGCATTTACTATTTATTAAAGTATACACTGCTAAGTGGCTTTGAGAACTGTTAGTAAATAGATTGGGCTGCCAATCTGTGGAGTTAAAGTGTCATTATTAAATCCTGTTAGATTAGGTTCATTTGGATTTCTGCCCATCTTTGCCTCTATAATTCCTTCATAAAACCATCAGTCAATCTTATCCTCATTTTTTACTGTAGATTTTGAGGCGATATACTTGGCAGATGAATTGTGGTAGATGCCAAAGGCTAGTGCAAAGATGTAATTGTGATGCTGGATGTGGTACCATTAATAATACTAATCAACATTTCTTCTTGTATGTGATATGTAACTACCAGTATGAAAAATAAATTCATTTCAATATGCATCAACAGAAAAATCAATATCTCTTCTATTTGATGCTGGGTAAATGCAAATTACAACATATGCTCATATATTTGCTGCCAGCCTTGATGAACTCTCCTGTTTTTTTCTTCTGTTGTTGCCTAAAGGAAATTAGTCATTTGAAAATGGAATGTTTTTCCATCTTTTTGTATCTTCTTCAATTTCTTTCATGAGTGTTCTGTAGTTTCTCGAGTACAGTTCCTTTACCTCTTTGGTTAGGTTTATTCCAAGGTATCTTATGGTTCTTGGTGCTATAGTAAATGGAATTGATTCTCTAATTTCCCTTCCTATATTTTCATTGCTAGTTTCAATGAAAAAAAAAGGCCAAGACCAGAAGGAATCACTGGTGAGTTTTACCAAGCAAGTAAATAATTGTCATCAATCCTTCTCAAACTCTTCAAGAAAATCAAAGAACAATTCCAAACTCTTTTAATGAGACCAGCATTACCTTGATACAGAGCCAGAAAAGGACACTGGTGGGAAAAAATAATTTATACATTATAAAAATTAAAGTGGATCTCTGAGAGTCTAAATAGCAACGACCAGATTTCATTATGAGGCCAAGGTGTGCACTCTAAGATTATGGGAACAGATTGAGGTGCTTTCACATGCCATAAAATGATACAAAAGTAAGATTACCCATTACCTAGGAAATACAAATAATGATAATTGTGTTCTTAAGTGTAAAGTCATTCTGGATTGTGTAGTCCCAGGTTGAACAAATTGCATCATATTGTTTAATAATGCAGTGGGATTTTTTTTGACTTCTTAATTTTTTTTAACTTTTTATTTAATCACTTGATGCTCATCTCCATAAGTACAGCCCTTAGTCCCCATCACCTATTTCACCCATCCCTTCACCATCCTCCCCTCTGGTAGCCATCAGTTTGTTCTCTATAATTAAGAGTCTGTTTCTTGTTTTTTCTCTCTTCTTTTTCCCATTTTCTCACTATTGTGTTTCTTCAATTCCACATATGAGTGAAATCATATAGTATTTGTGTTTCTCTTCATTATCTACTCATTGATGGGCACTTAGGTTCCTTTCATATCTTAACTATTGTCAGTGCTGCAATAAACATAAAGGTACATGTAACTTTCCAAATTAGTGTTTTCATTTTTGAGGGTTAATACCCAATAGTGGAACTACCAGATCATTTAGTATTTCTATTTTTGATATTTTAAGGAACCTCCATACTGTTTTCCACAATGACTGTACCAATTTACATTCCCATCAACAGTCATGAGGAGTCCTTTTTCTCCACATCCTCACAAACACTTAGTATTTCCAGTATTTTTTTAAATTTTAGCCATCCTGATAGTTGTAATTTGCTATGTTCTTGTGATTTTGATTTACGTTTCCCTGATGATGAATAATGTTGAGCATTTAATTATGAGTCTGTTGGCCATCTGTATGTCTTCTTTGGAAAAATATCTATTGAAGTTTTCTGTCCAATTTTCTTTCTTTTTCTTTTTTTATTATGTTTTATTAGTCACCATACAGTACATCTTTAGTTTTTGATGTAGTGTTCCATGATTCATTGTTCGTGTATAACACCCAGTACTCCATGCAATACATCCCCTCCTTAATACCCATCACCAGGCTCACCCATCCCCGACCCCTTCCCTTCTAGAACCCTCATTTTCTTTCCTAGAGTCCATAGTCTTTCATGGTTTTTCTCCCAGTCCAATCCCCCCTCTTCATTTTCCCCTTCCTTCTAATGTCCTCCATGCAGGTGAATGGATAAAAATGATGTGGTCCATATACACATGGAATATTACTCTTTTTCTTTCTTTCTTTTTAAAAAGATTTTATTTATTTATTTGAGGGAAAGAGAGAGCACAGAAGCAAGAGCCAGAGAGCACAAGCAGGGCCAGGGGCAAAGGAAAAGCAGACTCCCACTGAGCAGGGAGGCCAAGGTAGGGCTCAGTCCCAGGACCCTGGGATCATGACCTGAGCTGAAGGCAGACGCTTAACCTCTGAGCCATCCAGGTGCCCCATTTTCTGCCCAATTTTAATTTGCATTGTTTTTGTTTGTTTGTTTGGGTGTTGAGTTCTGTACATTCTTTATATATTTTGGGTATTAATTGCTTGTTGGATATTTCATTTGCAATTATCTTTACCCATTCAATAGGTTGCCTTTTTGTTATATAATTTCCTTGGCTGTGAAAAAGATTTTCATTTTGATGTAGCTCCATGAGTCTATTTTTGCTTTTCTTTCTCTTACTTTATGAGACATATTTAGAAAATGCTGCTATGGTAGGTGTCAAATGAATTACTGCCTGTGTACTATTCAAGGAGTTTTATGTTTCAGGTCTTATATTTGTGTCTTTAATGCATTTTGAGGTTTTTTTCCTATAGGTGAAAGAAACTGATCCATTTTAATTCCTATGGTGTAGCTGTTTGTTTTCCCATCACTGTGCCTATTTTTTTTTTGCTAATACAAATATGTTTGGACAAATAGGTATGTTTGAACTCTTTTAATTAGTCTAGCTTCGTAGCGTATCACTATATAGGATTGTGATAACTTAAGTTTGTTCTTTCTCAAAATTGCTTAACTATTCAAGGTCTTTGGGGGGGTCTATCCAAATTTTATGATTACTTGTTCTAGTTATATGAAAAATGCTATTAGTATTTTGGTAGGGATTGCACTGAATCTGTAGATTGATTTGATCATATGGACATTGTAACAATATTGGTTCCTCTAAGGAGAGGAAGATGATGGTGGAGTAGGAGGACACTAGGCTCATCTCATCTCACAAACAAAGCTAGATAACTATCAAATCATTCTAAATACCCCAAAAGTTGACATGAAGACTGAAATAATAAAACTTCCTTGTATTTATCTTCTTCAAGGATCTCTGTGCTTCCTGAAACTGGATGCTTGTTTCTTTCCCCAGGTTAGAGGTTTTCAGCTATTATTTCTTCAAAATATTTTATGCTTCTTTTTCTCTTTTTTTTCTTCTGGGATCCCAGTAATGCAAAGTTGTTCCTTTGATGTTGTGCAAGTGATTCCTTAACCTAACCTCATTTTCCTTAATTCTTCTTTGTTTTGCTGTTCAGTTCTAGTGCTTTACATTAGCTGTCTTTCAGATTGCTGATTTGGTCTTCTGCTCCACTAATTTACCATTGGTTCCATCTAGTGCATATTTCAGTTATTATATTCTTTAACTGTTATTACTTCTCTTTTAATATTTTCTATATATTTGTTGACATTATCACCGAATTATTTTATTCCTTTTTTCTTGTCCAGTGAACATTTTAATCACAACTTGAAACTCTATATTGGGCATCTTGCTTTACCTCATAATTTAGTTCTTTTTTATTAGACTTTCTCTTGTTCTTTAATTTGGCACATATTCCTCTGTCTCTCCACTCTGCTTGACTTACTATGTTTGTTTCTTTGAATTAGGCAGATCAGTGACATCTTCTAAAATGGAAGGAATATGCATAGATTGTGTGGTTCTGGTGTCTGATGGGTAGCTGTAGCTGTTTCTGGTATGAGCTAGAGGTCCCAAGGCACTTTGTTCTGGAGCTACCATGTTAGGATGGTCAAAGGTGAGAGACACTGCCTAGGTGTGGTCTTGTGGCTCTCTGCAAAAAGGGAATCTCAGTGGGAAGGCTTCAGCTGAAATGACTACAAGCTAGGGTGTTTCAGCATTCTCTGAGCAGAGATCACCCTGGCAGGGCTGCTGGTCCTGAGGTGGGGCATGGATCAGGTGGTTCAGGGTGCTTCCCACAGGGGTGTACTGACAGGACAGCTGTAGCTGAAATGGGGACTTTCCAGGTTGTCCCACACAGAGAATGTCTGGGGAGGACACTTGAAGCTGAACTGGGAGCAAACCAGGGTGTACTGGGTCTCTCCATGGCAAGGTGCCCTGGTCTAACATCTGAAACTGAAGTGTGTGCATGCCTGGGTGTCCTGTGTACTGGCCTTTCTGGCAGGGAAGCTAGAGCCAAGGTGATGTGCAGGTTACTTGGTCTTAGAACTCTCCATCCAGGGGGCTTCCTGGCAAGTGGCTGGTGCTGAAGTGGGTGTGACCTGGGAGATCCCAAATGCTATGCACTGGAAGAGGCCTAGAAAGCCATTAGGAAGCTAAAGTAATGTGAGGCTGGAGTTTTCTGAGGGTTTTATACCTGGGACACTTTGGCACAATGCCTGGAGCTGTAATGAGCACTGAGCAGGGATGTGTTTCTGTGTTCTGCCCTGAGGTTTCTTTGGTGGGAAGGTTGAGACTAGTGTGGGCTAAGATCCCAGTACTTGCTGAGGTGGGAGGCAGGCTATGGTGCTCAGAAACCTGTTCTCATCTGGATTATCAAGGTGGAATGGAAATATTATACATGGTTCTCACCAATACTTCCAACCTTCAGAGAGTTCCAGCCCCTCCTCATCATTTGGTGGATTTCTACATTTGAATCTTTTATATACTAGTTGCTCTCTAAAACTGTGCTTTTTTTTCTTTTCTTTTCCTTCCTCCCTCCCTCCCCTTTTTCTCTCTTCCTCTCTCTCTCTTTCTTTCTTTCTTCCTTCCTTCCTCCTTCCTTCCTTCCTTCCTTCCTTCCTTCCTTCCTTCCCTCCTTCCTTCCTTCCTCCCTTCCTCCCTCCGTCCCTCTCTTTCTCTCTTCCTTCTTTCCTTCCTTCCTTCCTTTTCTTTTCTTTCCTTTCTTTCCTTCCCTTTCCTTCCTTCCTTCCTTCCTCCCTCCCTCCCTCCCTCCCTCCCTTCTTTCCT